>WNWK01001768.1:0-247500 GCA_009830355.1 Cherax destructor | reverse complement strand
TTTACATTTATAAAATTAAATTTTATACGAAGTTCCTTCAAGGTCTGAAGGAAGTAGAAACACATTATCATAATATTCTAAAATTGAGGGCGTCTTCAAGAATCAGTTCTCCAAGACACAAACACAATATATCTCTCAGATCAATCACATCAGGTATAGGTAGAGCACCACACCAACTATCCGGAGTTCTCACCAACCACTTTTCCTGTCTTCTGGGAACTATCAGCCCCGCTCATCTAAAACACTCAGACGACCTTCTCAACCGCATCAGAGACCTCTATGTCAGTAACAAGAGACTTAGTAGTTTGGATGCCTCTTTCTTCTTCACTAAGGTTCCCAAAACTCAGGCTTAACTTCTTCCACTAACTCCCGGGGATTTTGTTGACCTCGTTAAACACTATATTAACTATTTCTCTTTCAACAACAGGCTCTACACACAAATATACGGTATGGGAATAGGCTCTCCCATCAGCGCCGTCTTAACAAACTTGTATATGGAACAAATAGAAGCTGACCGTTTCGCCAACATCATCCCCACCAACGTCACATGGTTACGTTATGTGAGCGACGCCCTTATAATAACTCCCAAACGTCTTGAGGAACACAACCTACAGAGAAGACTCAACGATGTTGAACAAGTCATCTAATTCACACTTGAAGATTATTGTGAGAGGTTACCATTTCTCGACGTCCTCATTCATAAAGCAGATAACACTAAAATTCCAAGTGTACAGGAAGCCTACAAACAAAAACTATCTCACAAACTTCTACTCCAGCCAGGATACTAAGACAAAAAGAGGCATCACCATCGTAGTTTTTCTAAGAGCATATCAGATTTGCAGTCTAGAATTTCTCGACGAGTGTACATACATACACCAAACCTTCACCGAGCTAAAATTTCCTTCCTGTTTCATCAAGAACTGAATTAAGCAGGATACTGCATTGTTGTAAAATATAAAAAGTGTAGTAATGTTTAAAAATAGTGTCAGTGGACACATATTGAACGGCAAACAGACATGTTTTAGACACGGCCAGTTTTAGGTAGACGCAACCGAGAGAGGTGTGTAAGGCAGTGTAAATAAGTTTATTCAGGTATACACAAATAGTTACATAGACTATCATACTTAGCATATGTGTAAAAACCGAGGATAACCCAAAAAAGTCAAAGTGACTTATTTCGATTGGGGTCCTTTTAATACCCTTTTATTATACAATAAAGGAGATAATATCTTATTATTATACTATAAAGGAGATATACTAGGAATAAAGTAAAATGAGTTATTTATATCTACATGTGTATTAAGTAAAAAAAATACAAAATAATTGTCCTCCCTTTCTGTCGCTACATTTATTAGGCACCTTATGGCTCTCTTCTTGAACTGGTTCATGCTATGACTGGCTTTGACATGTGCAGGTAGTCTGTTCCATTCTTTTATTGCTGTACAATGAAAAGTGTTTGAAGCCTGGTCACTGACTGTGGGTAATACAAAGTTGTGCTCGCCCCCCTTCCCTAGTACTGTGATTGCTTTGGTTCCCAGCTTTGACAAAATTGGCAGCAAGATATTCTTGACACTGAGAAATTTTATAAACTTGATTTAACTTCAGTTGTTTTACTCTGTGAGGAGGGAGCAGTTGCAGGAAGGTGTCATGGAGTTTGGTTAAGCAGTGTATGGTGTTTTGCCAGTTTACTCCAGCCACACCAACTGGGTTTTGGGGTCTCTCAAGGCAGTGAAGCCGTAGCTCATCAGGGACCTACCAGAAGACAAGGCCGTAGTCAAACTTGATTTTAGAAATGCCTTTAATATGGTGAAGAGAGACCGATCCCGATCGGTCTCTCTTCACCGATCCGGATCGGTTCCCCTTCATTTTAGTTGGCTACAGCAAACCCTCAATTCTTTTGTTTGGGGAACATGAAATTCCCTCATCAGAGGGTGTTCAGCAGGGTGACCCACTCGCTCCACTTCTCTTCTGCTTGGCAGTAAGAGAACTAACTTCCAGCCTACGCAGCGAGCTCAACATATATATATATGGGGGGTTCCATGTGGAGCTCCATGTGGAGCTCCATGTGGGGCACCATGTGGTACTTCATGAGGGACTCCATGTAGGGCTCCATAAAGGGCTCCATGTGGGGCTCCATGTGGGGCTCTATGTGGGGCTCCATGTGGGGGTCCTTTTGGGGTTCCATGAGGTATTCCATGTAGATGTGGAACTCCCTGAGGGGCTCCATGAGTTACTCCATGAGGGACTCCATGTAGGGCTCTATGTAAGGCTCCATGTAGGGGTCCATATGGGGCTCCATGTGCGACTCCATGTGGGGCTCCATGTGGGGCTCCATCTGGGGCTCCATGTGGGGCTCCATGTGGGGCTCCACGTGGTTCTCATAACCCTTCAATTTATGTTATTCTAAGTTAGGAATTGCTAATGTACTAAGTTACACTAGCTAATAAAAGAAAGACATATATTTAAATAAAAATAAGGAAGATGCCACGGTAGCAAATGTAACCGAGAATATACATAAATTTTGAAGTCTGAACGTTTATCACTCGTGGGGGAGACTGGGCTGGTGTCTGCTCTCTGTCCGTGACAGCTGCATTGGTTTCTCTGTTCACTTGGTCTCTGCAGACTGTCGGTAAAGCAGAAATACAGTATATGGTGTATATATGAAATCAAAGTTTGTATTGCTATCCATTAATTTGTTGTACTCCGCTTAATTCATGAGGTGAGATAATCTTGCAAGCACCCATCCTTAGGTCGAAATTGTTAGCCCGACACAACTAATTTATCGGGTAACACAGTGAACGAAAGAGCATTTTCGTTGCATTTTTTGGTGGTAGCTCACAACTTTGGTGGCTTTCCTCGGTTCTGCGTTACTGTCGCCGCTGCTCAAAACAGACCAAGATCGCAGCATAACGACAATGTTTATCTAGCCTGTTTTTGATTGCGGGAGTCAATAACCCGGCAGTGGACCAGAGCACACGTTATAGTGCTACTTTCGCAGGAATGGTGCCACGATGATCATTGAATGACCTTGTTTATGATTTACAGCATCAGTCCCAAGGGTGACTCAGCCTTCCCCATTTCCCGGAAGCTCATTTCACTGCGGTATACTGCAGTGTGAATAAATAAAGAATTAATGCAATCGTTTCTCCCCACCAGGCTGCCATGACGGTGGTACACATCTCTTCAGTCGTTTCCCTCTGTATCACAATGTGTTCGTTTTAAAATATTCGTTATCAGGAAACAACGTCTTGACCCGGTTCTTAGATGATGATTCGCCTAGTAGTGTTTTAAAAAGTCGAAGATAAAGAACTGCAGGTACTTAAATAAGGACGTATGACTGAGGTCGTGTAGATGAAGTATGCCCGTGGATACTTCAAGTGTGACGCAGAACACTTGACAATCAGCTTTCATCACAAAAAAAAAAAATCAAGTGAGAGAGAGAATGAACTCTCGTGCTGACAGCCAGAGAAGAACAAGGGAAAATTATATAACTCTCGTGCTGACAGCCAGAGAAGAACAAGGGAGAATTATGTAACTAGTACCCTCTATTCTTGAGGGGTAATTGTTTTTTCTATGTTCATTATTTTTTCCCTCTTCCTTTTCCTCACTTCATAACCTTTAAAGTTAAGTACAAACCGCTAAGTGTCTCACATCAAAACACAACCCTAAAACAACGATTTAAGTCTCTCAACCTTACTTTAAATTCCATGCAATCTGAATGTCACATACAAGGCAATAAATTATTCCACACCAATAGGGTCACTAGGAAGGGTAGTGGAGTGGCGATGTCAAAGATAATTTAAACTACTGGAATGATCATTCAAGATCATGTTTACAATCCTGCCAGGTGGTCATCTGAGTGACTCGTAAGTGTTGCAGCTTCTCCAATGAGAGGGACGTAAACAGGACAAGGGTCACCTGAGCAAGTTCAATTATTGAGCCTCTCAAGTGAGACAAAATTCGTATCGCAAATATTTTTTTTGCGATACGAATACGAACATTGTAACACATCACACATCAACATTGTAACACATCACACATCAACATTGTAACACATCACACATCAAAATTGTAACACATCAAACATCAACATTGTAACACATCACACATCAACATTGTAACACATCACACATCAACATTGTAACACATCAAACATCAACATTGTAACACATCAAACATCAACATTGTAACACATCAAACATTAACATTCAGAAGACACACGGGTATTTTATTTTGAAGATTATGAGAAAACATCTGTTATCAATAAAAATAAATTTAATAAAACCTGCAGTAGTCTTATACATCACTGGAGGAGACTCAGAATTTATTACGTCACTGCAGAATCCTCATAACTTATTACGTCACACCAGAGCTCGTCACAGCTCATTACATCACACCAGAGCTCGTCACAGATCCTTACGTCACACCAGAGCTCGTCACAGATCAATACGTCACACCAGAGCTCGTCACAGATCAATACGTCACACCAGAGCTCGTCACAGATCATTACGTCACACCAGAGCTCGTCACGGATCATTACGTCACACCAGAGCACGTCACAGATCATTACGTCACACCAGAGCTCGTCACAGATCAATACGTCACACCAGAGCTCGTCACAGATCAATACGTCACACCAGAGCTCGTCACAGATCAATACGTCACACCAGAGCTCGTAACAGATCAATACGTCACACCAGAGCTCGTCACAGATCAATACGTCACACCAGAGCTCGTCACAGATCAATACGTCACACCAGAGCTCGTCACAGATCAATACGTCACACCAGAGCTCGTCACAGATCAATACGTCACACCAGAGCTCGTCACAGATCAATACGTCACCCCAGAGCTCGTCACAGATCAATACGTCACACAGAGCTCGTCACAGATCAATACGTCACACCAGAGCTCGTCACAGATCAATACGTCACACCAGAGCTCGTCACAGATCATTACGTCACACCAGAGCTCGTCACAGATCATTACGTCACACCAGAGCTCGTCACAGACCATTACGTCACACAAGAGCTCGTCACAGATCATTACGTCACACCAGAGCTCGTCACAGATCAATACGTCACACCAGAGCTCGTCACAGATCATTACGTCACACCAGAGCTCGTCACAGATCATTACGTCACACCAGAGCTCGTCACAGATCAATACGTCACACCAGAGCTCGTCACAGATCAATACGGCACACCAGAGCTCGTCACAGATCATTACGTCACACCAGAGCTCGTCACAGATCATTCGTCACACCAGAGCTCGTCACAGATCAATACGTCACACCAGAGCTCGTCACAGATCATTACGTCACACCAGAGCTCGTCACAGATCATTACGTCACACCAGAGCTCGTCACAGATCAATACGTCACACCAGAGCTCGTCACAGATCAATACGGCACACCAGAGCTCGTCACAGATCATTACGTCACACCAGAGCTCGTCACAGATCAATACGTCACACCAGAGCTCGTCACAGATCAATACGTCACACCAGAGCTCGTCACAGATCAATACGTCACACCAGAGCTCGTCACAGATCAATACGTCACACCAGAGCTCGTCACAGATCAATACGTCACACCAGAGCTCGTCACAGATCAATACGTCACACAGAGCTCGTCACAGATCAATACGTCACACCAGAGCTCGTCACAGATCATTACGTCACACCAGAGCTCGTCACAGATCATTACGTACACCAGAGCTCGTCACAGATCATTACGTCACACCAGAGCTCGTCACAGATCAATACGTCACACCAGAGCTCGTCACAGATCATTACGTCACACCAGAGCTCGTCACAGATCATTACGTCACACCAGAGCTCGTCACAGATCATTACGTCACACCAGAGCTCGTCACAGATCATTACGTCACACCAGAGCTCGTCACAGATCATTACGTCACACCAGAGCTCGTCACAGATCAATACGTCACACCAGAGCTCGTCACAGATCATTACGTCACACCAGAGCTCGTCACAGATCATTACGTCACACCAGAGCTCGTCACAGATCATTACGTCACACCAGAGCTCGTCACAGCAAACTAAAAAAAAAAAAATCTGGTCACAAACAGAACACAAATAGCACAACCACGGGAGAATGAAACCTATGACGACGTTTCGGTCCAACTAGTTAATGGTCCAAGTGGGACCGAAACGTCGTGGTAAGTTTCTCTCTCCTACGTGCGGGTTATTTGTGTATTGTTCGAGTCACGGTATTGTGGTCTTTTTTTTTTCTTCAGAGAGTCGAGACTCAAGTGTGTTTTCAGAATTGCTTAAGTAATTAAGGGCAAGAATATGACCTGGGAATTTTCAAATTGGTTCTTCTGTCAAATTGAGACGAGAAAAATAAATAAATACAATGAGCAACTGCCTTCAAGCTGATTTCGTCTTGAAATATATAATAAAAATAACTTTCTTCCTGTGAATGTTGTGTATGAATGTTCATGTGTGTGAATTTTTGGGTGTGAATGTTCATGTGTGTGAATGTTCATGTGTGTGAATGTCATTGTGTGTGAATGTCATTGTGTGTGAATGTTCATGTGTGTGAATGTCATTGTGTGTGAATGTTCATGTGTGTGAATGTTCATGTGTGTGTGAATGTTCATGTGTGTGAATGTTCATGTGTGTGAATGTTCATGTGTGTGAATGTTCATGTGTGTGAATGTTCGTGTGTGTGAATGTTTGAGTGTGCGAATGTTCATGTGTGCGAATGTTCATGTGTGCGAATGTTCATGTGTGCGAATGTTTGAGTGTGCGAATGTTTGAGTGTGCGAATGTTCATGTGTGCGAATGTTCATGTGTGTGAATGTCATTGTGTGTGAATGTCATTGTGTGTGAATGTTCATGTGTGTGAATGTCATTGTGTGTGAATGTCATTGTGTGTGAATGTTCATGTGTGTGAATGTCATTGTGTGTGAATGTTCATGTGTGTGAATGTTCATGTGTGTGTGAATGTTCATGTGTGTGAATGTTCATGTGTGTGAATGTTCATGTGTGTGAATGTTCATGTGTGTGAATGTTCGTGTGTGTGAATGTTTGAGTGTGCGAATGTTCATGTGTGCGAATGTTCATGTGTGCGAATGTTCATGTGTGCGAATGTTTGAGTGTGCGAATGTTTGAGTGTGCGAATGTTCATGTGTGCGAATGTTCATGTGTGCGAATGTTCATGTGTGCGAATGTTTATGTGTGAATGTTCATGTGTGTGAATGTTCATGTGTGTTAATGTTCATGTGTGTTAATGTTCATGTGTGTGAATGTTCATGTGTGTGAATGTTCATGTGTGTGTGAATGTTCATGTGTGTACTCACCTATTTATGGTTGCAGGGTCGATTCATAGCTCCTGGCCCCGCCTCTTCACTGATTGCTACTAGGTCCTCTCTCTCCCTGCTCCATGAGCTTTATATCAAACCTCGTCTTAAAACTATGTATGGTTCCTGCCTCCACTACGTCACTTCCTAAGCTATTCCACTTCCTGACAACTCCATGAATGTTCATGTGTGTGAATGTTCATGTGTGTGAATGTTCATGTGTGTGAATGTTCATGTGTGTGAATGTTCTTGAGCGTGAATGTTCTTGAGCGTGAATTTTTGTGTGTGTGAATGTCAATGCTTAAAGAACTTGTCAGTACATGAAGAATTTGTCAGTGCCCACAAGTTCAACAAAGTGTTCTCTTGTAAATAATTATGACGAGATGTTCTCGTGTAAATGACTTTTATGAGATGTTTTCTTGTAAATGTAAATGACGTCACGTTATATTGCTAATTTATACCGCTATGTACATGAATATATAAGTGTATATTGCAAATATATATGTAAATGAGTGTGCATGTATTGTAAATAAATATTTAAATAATGATAATAATAATAATAATAATAAAATTATTATTATTATTAAGAACAAGAGCAATAAGAAGAACAAGAACAACAAGAACAACAACCAAGAGACTGAGAGAAGAGGTGTTTCTACTTTATTTAAGGAGAGAAAAATCCATACCTCTTCCAGAAGATAAAATCTTTCTCATCTGTCTCATATTACTGACAGACTTGACATCTCCCAGGTGATGCGACATCTGCCAGGTGATGCGACATCTCCCAGGTGATGCGACATCTGCCAGGTGATGCGACATCTCCCAGGTGATGCGACATCTCCCAGGTGATGCGACATCTCCCAGGTGATGCGACATCTCCCAGGTGATGCGACATCTCCCAGGTGATGCGACATCTCCCAAGTGATGCGACATCTCCCAGGGGTTGCGAAATCTCCCAGGTGATGCAACATCTCCCAGGTGATGGGACATCTCCCAGGCGATGAGACATCTCTGGATGGTGTGACAAATCTCCCAGGCTAGGCCTACCTGCCTGCCGGTAGCACCGCTAGCCTCGTTGATCAAACAGTCAACAAGAAGCCGTGGTCTCATGCAACTAGAAACCTAGAAACCGCACACAGGTATGTCACAGATGTGTCTCAGTTAACGCTATGCATTCCACTTTCATTATATATTTTTTGGCAGACGGTGCTGCTGCGGACTTTCCGTCTTCCGCTGAAATAATTGACAGAAAAAATAGTTGCCGTGTTTTGGGAAAATTTTCGAACTTTGATGCGTTAATGCCGAGTCTAGAGGTAATTAAAGCCCAGTGGAAGGCGCATTTCACCCCGACTGGTGTGACCTGCAGTGTGACCTGCAGTGTGACCCCCTTTGGTAAATGAAAGAATAACGAAATTTAAGATCACTTTTAATCGGTTTAATTTGCAGGTTAAGAAATGTCACGTTACTGGATCACATTTATAGCCTGTCCCTGTTAAAGTGTACTACTCTCAGATCAGTGCAACTTGCGTGCCTTCACTCACAGAGATCAACACTACATGCGTGCCTTCACTCACAGAGATCAACACTACTTGCGTGTCTTCACTCACAGAGATTAACACTACTTGCGTGTCTTCACTCACAGAGATTAACACTACTTGCGTGTCTTCACTCTCAGAGATTAACACTACTTGCGTGTCTTCACTCTCAGAGATTAACACTACTTGCGTGTCTTCACTCTCAGAGATTAACACTACTTGCGTGCCTTCACTCTCAGAGATCAACACTACTTGCGTGCCTTCACTCTCAGAGATTAACACTACATGCGTGTCTTCACTCTCAGAGATCAACACTACTTGCGTACCTTCACTCTCAGAGATCAACACTACTTGCGTGCCTTCACTCTCAGAGATCAACACTACTTGCGTGCCTTCACTCTCAGAGATCAACACTACTTGCGTGCCTTCACTCTCAGAGATCAACACTACTTGCGTACCTTCACTCTCAGAGATCAACACTACTTGCGTGCCTTCACTCTCAGAGATCAACACTACTTGCGTGCCTTCACTCTCAGAGATCAACACTACTTGCGTGCCTTCACTCTCAGAGATCAACACTACTTGCGTGCCTTTACTCTCAGAGATCTTAACACTACTTGGTGCCTTCACTCTCAGAGATCCAACACTACTTGCGTGCCTTCACTCTCAGAGATCAACACTACTTGCGTGCTTCACCTCAGAGATTAACACTACTTGCGTGCCTTCACTCTCAGAGACCAACACTACATGCGTGTCTTCACTCTCAGAGATCAACACTACTTGCGTGCCTTCACTCTCAGAGATTAACACTACTTGCGTGCCTTCACTCTCAGAGATCAACACTACTTGCGTGCCTTCACTCTCAGAGATCAACACTACTTGCGTGCCTTCACTCTCAGAGATTAACACTACTTGCGTGTCTTCACTCTCAGAGATTAACACTACTTGCGTGCCTTCACTCTCAGAGATCAGCACTACATGCGTGCCTTCACTCTCAGAGATTAACACTACTTGCGTGCCTTCACTCTCAGAGATCAACACTACTTGCGTGCCTTCACTCTCAGAGATCAACACTACTTGCGTGTCTTCACTCTCAGAGACCAACACTACTTGCGTACCTTCACTCTCAGAGATCAACACTACTTGCGTGCCTTCACTCTCAGAGATCAGCACTACATGGGTGCCTTCACTCTCAGAGATCAACACTACTTGCGTGCCTTCACTCTCAGAGATCAACACTACTTGCGTGTCTTCACTCTCAGAGACCAACACTACTTGCGTACCTTCACTCTCAGGGATTAACACTACTTGCGTGTCTTCACTCTCAGAGATCAGCACTACATGCGTGCCTTCACTCTCAGAGACCAACACTACTTGCGTGGCTTAACTCTCAGAGACCAACACTACTTGCGTGCCTTCACTCTCAGAGATTAACACTACTTGCGTGTCTTCACTCTCAGAGATTAACACTACTTGCGTACCTTCACTCTCAGAGATCAACACTACTTGCGTGTCTTCACTCTCAGAGATCAACACTACTTGCGTGCCTTCACTCTCAGAGATCAACACTACTTGCGTACCTTCACTCTCAGAGATCAGCACTACATGCGTGTCTTCACTCTCAGAGACCAACACTACTTGCGTGCCTTCACTCTCAGAGATCAACACTACTTGCGTGCCTTCACTCTCAGAGATTAACACTACTTGCGTGCCTTCACTCTCAGAGACCAACACTACTTGCGTGCCTTCACTCTCAGAGATCAACACTACTTGCGTGCCTTCACTCTCAGAGATTAACACTACTTGCGTGCCTTCACTCTCAGAGATTAACACTACTTGCGTGCCTTCACTCCCAGAGATCAACACTACTTGCGTGTCTTCACTCTCAGAGATCAACACTACTTGCGTGCCTTCACTCCCAGAGATCAACACTACTTGCGTGTCTTCACTCTCAGAGATCAACTCTACTTGCGTGTCTTCACTCTCAGAGATCAACACTACTTGCGTGCCTTCACTCTCAGAGATTAACACTACTTGCTGTCTCTCGCTCTAGAGATCAACACTACTTGCGTGGACCTTCACCCTCAGAGATCAACACTACTTGCGTGCCTTCACTCTCAGAGATCAACACTACTTGCGTGCCTTCACTCTCAGAGATCAACACTACTTGCGTGCCTTCACTCTCAGAGATCAACACTACTTGCGTACCTTCACTCTCAGAGATCAACACTACTTGCGTGCCTTCACTCTCAGAGATCAACACTACTTGCGTGCCTTCACTCTCAGAGATCAACACTACTTGCGTGCCTTCACTCTCAGAGATCAACACTACTTGCGTACCTTCACTCTCAGAGATTAACACTACTTGCGTGTCTTCACTCTCAGAGATCAACACTACTTGCGTGCCTTCACTCTCAGAGATCAACACTACTTGCGTACCTTCACTCTCAGAGATCAACACTACTTGCGTGCCTTCACTCTCAGAAACCAAAATTAATACTGATTTCAAGTCACTGGCTCACGATCAAAAAAAAAATTACAATGTTCTCACAAACACAAATATCACTTCCAAATATTCTCACTGAAACGGAATAATTTCTCCCAGTGTTCTCACTAACAGATGAACATCTCTGCAAAATGTTATTTATACTGTAAATATACCAAAATATGACAATCAGGGAAGACAAGATATTGATCTTAAGTTCTGTCTTCATGTTTTGTTACGCAGGGTCACACAAAGGTACGGGGGGGAAGGAAAGAGGTGTAATTTGGCTCTGGCTGGAAGCTCAAACGGAGCGCCTTGTTATTGTTTAGTTTATATATTTTATGTGTATACATAGAATTTATAACCCCGAGGGGGAGGGGTTGCCCTTGTAAGTGCTTGCCTGAGTGTCTTCTTTATTTCCCAGTCCTCCAAAGTTTCGCTTCTATTTTGTTTGTAACACAAGAAGGCCTCATGCGATAGGCTTCAAATTTTCAACGCTGGTGTGCAGTGACTAGGTAAGATTATTGGCATGTGCAGATGCCTCATGACCAAGGTTGTGTGACACATTACAAGATTCCTCAAATGGGTCCAATAACTTTACAAAGCCTCAGCTGCTTGACTTCGAGCGTCCAACACAAGATGCCTCCTACTTCGATGACGGTGGAAAATAAAAATGAATTTTATGTAGCTGCACAGTTGTCAAATTTACGAGTAAAATAGTGTGATTTTTTTTATTCCCGTTAAATCACATTAAATAAACAGGAGTCTCCAAATCAAGGGACAGGTGTCGAACCCATGGCAAGTGAGTCCTAAAACTAACAGGCCAGTACGTTAACCACTCGGCCACTCGTTCCCTGATTTGTTTGCAATTATGTTATTACAATATCGTAAGTCATACATGAGTCTACGTCTCCTGGACAGCTTCGGTATTCATTGGCTGGTGCATCCAACTGTACTTCACATTACGTTTATTTCTTACGTTTTTTTTTTTAAATGATAAAATAGTTAAAAATACTGGAATCGTTGGCATCCGTGGAGAATAATTCTCCAGATCGGCTTCAAATTAGCAGCTGTGTGTTTGTGTTTTCAGGAGGCGCGCACGCACACACACACACACTGTGATGAGGTAACACAGTGGGCGCCTGTGACGAGCGGTGTACCGCAGGGGTCAGTCCTAGGACCAGTGCTATTCTTGGTATATGTAAATGACATGACGGACGGGATAGACTCAGAAGTGTCTCTGTTCGCAGATGATGTGAAACTAATGAGGAGAATCACATCGGAAGAGGACCAAGCAGGACTTCAAACAGACCTGGACAAGCTTGACATCGGGTCTAGCAACTGGCTTCTCGAATTTTATCCCACCAAATGCAAAGTCTTGAAGATCGGAGAATGGCAAAGAAGACCGCTGACAGAGTACAGGCTAGGCGGACAAAGGCTACAAACCTCGGGTGAGTATAACGCCAAGCACGTCTCCGGAAGCACACATCAACCAGATAACTGCGGCAGCATATGGGTGACTGGCAAACCTAATATTAGCGTTCCGTTACCTTAACAAGGAATCGTTCAAGACACTGTACACCGTGTACGTCAGACCCATACTAGAGTATGCAGCACCAGTCTGGAACCCACATCTTGTCAAGCACGTCAAGAAACTAGAGAAAGTGCAAAGGTTTGCGACAAGGCTAGTTCCACAACTCAGGGAACTGTCCTATGAAGAAAGGTTGAGGAAAATAGGACTAACAACACTGGAGGACTGAAGGGTTAGAGGAGATATGATAACGACATACAAAATACTGCGGGGAATCGACAAGGTGGATAGTGACAGAATGTTCAAGAGAGGGAACACAGAAATAAGGAGGCACAACTGGAAGCTGAAGACTCAGATGAGTCAAAGGGATGTTAGGAAGCATTTCTTCAGCCATAGAGTAGTCAGGACGTGGAATAGTCTAGCGAACGATATAGTGGAGGCGGGAACCATACATAGTTTTAAGACAAGGTATGATAAAGCTCATGGAGCAGGGAGAGCAGAGACCCAGTAGCAGACAGTGAAGAGGCGGGGCCAGGAGCTGAGTCTCGACCCCTGCAACCACAATTAGGTGAGTACACACACAGGCGGAAGTGGCCAGAAGGGCTCATGCGAGCAGGACAAAGCTGTTGATTTATGGGTGACTTCAACCACAGGCAAATCGACTGGAAGAACCTGGAGCCACATGGTGTCCCAGAAACGTGGAGGGTTAAGATGATGGAGGTGGTATTGGTAAACCTCATGTACTAACACGTAAGGGACACTACAAGAGAGAGAGGAGAGGAGAGGATGAACCAGCGAAACTGGACCTAGTATTCACCTTGGGTAGTGCAGATATTGAGGACATCACATCTGAAAGACCCCTCGGGGCCGGTGATCCCCGCCCGTGGTATGGTTTGTTTGCAATCGTGGCATTACTATTTCGTGAGTCATAGTAGAGTTACAAGTGGAGGGGGAAGCAGGAAGGGCTGGACGAATGAAGCCAAACTACAAGAAAGGGGACTACGTGGGCATGAAGAATTTCCTTCACGGCGTTCAGTGGGACAGAGAACTAGTAGGGAAGTCAGTAAACGAGATGATGGAATATGTGACAACAATATGCAAGGAAACTGAGGAGAGGTTTGTACCCAAGGGTAAGAGAAATAACGAGAAAGCCAGGATGAGCCCTTGGTTCACCCAAAGGTGCAGGGAAGCCAAAACCAAGTGTTCTAGAGAATGGAAGTTGTATAGAAGGCAAAGGACCCAAGATAATAAGGAGAGCAGTAGTAGAGCTAGAAATGAATATGCACAGGTAAGATGGGAGGCCCAACGACATTGCGAAAATGACATAGCAGCAAAAGGCAAATCTGACCCGAAGCTGTTGTACAGCCACATCAGGAGGAAAACAACAGTCAAGGAGCAGGTAATCAGGCTGAGAAAGGAGGAGAGATCACAAGAAACGACCGCGAAGTATGCGAGGAGCTCAACATGAGATTCAAAGAAGTGTTCTCAGTGGAGACAGAAGGGACTCCAGAAAGACGAAGAGGTGGGGTACAACATAAAGTGTTGGACACAATACATACAACCGAGGAAGAAGTGAACAGGCTGCTAGGTGAGCTAGATACCTCAAAAGGCGATGGGGCCGGATAACATCTCTCCTCCATGAGTCCTGAGAGAGGGAGCAGAGGCTCTATGTGTACCACTAACAACAATCTTCAACACATCTATCGAAACAGGGCGACTACCTGAGGTATGGAAGACAGCAAATGTAGTCCCAATTTTTTAAAAAAAGGAGACAGACACGAAGCATTAAACTACAGACCAGTGTCACTAACATGTATAGTATGCAAAGTCGTGGAGAAGATTATCAGGAGGAGAGTGGTGGAGCACCTAGTAAGGAACGAGCTTATCAACGACAGCCAGAACGGTTTCAGGGACGGGAAATCCTGTGTCACAAACCTACTGGAGTTCTATGACAGGGTGACAGAAGTAAGACAAGAAAGAGACGGGTGGGTAGATTGCATTTTCTTGGACTGTAAGAAAGAGTTTGACACAGTTCCACACAAGAGATTAGTGCAAATGCTGGAGGACCAGGCAGGGATAGCAGGGAAGGCACTACAATGCATTAGGGAATACCTGTCAGGAAGACGACAGCGAGTCATGGTACGTGGCGAGGTGTCAGTGATCGCCTGTAACGAGCGGGGTTCCACAGGGGTCTGTCTTAGGACCGGTGCTGTTTCTAGTATTTGTAAACATGACGGAAGGAATAGATTCCGAAGTGTCTCTGTTTGCAGATATAAAGTTGATGAGAAGAATTCAATCGGACGAGAACCAGGCAGAACTACAAAGGTATCTGGACAGGCTGCAAGCCTGGTCCAGCAACTGGCTCCTGGAGTTCAACCCCACCAAGTGTTAAGTCATGAAGATTGGGGAAGGGCAAAGAAGACAGCAGACGGAGTAGTCTAGGGAGCCAGAGACTACAAACCTCGCTCAAGGAAAAGGATCTTGGGGTGAGTATAACACCGGGCACATCTCCTGAGGCGCACATCAACCAAATAACTGTTGCAGCATATGTACGCCTAGCAAACCTAAGAATAGCATTCCGACATAATAAGAAATCTTTCAGGACCCTGTACACTGTGTACGTTAAGCCCATTTAGGAGTATGCAGCACCAGTTTGGAACCCACACCTAGCCAAGCACGTAAGGAAACTAGAGAAAGTGCAAAGGTTTGCAACAAAACTAGTCCCGGAGGAGAGGTTAAGGGAAATCGACCTGATGACACAGGAAAACAGGAAAGATATAAGGACATATAAAATACTGAGAGGAATCGACAAGGTGGACAGAGACAGGATGTTCCAGAGATGGGACACAGCAACAAGGGGTCACAGTTGGAAGTTGAAGAGTCAGGTGAATCCCAGGGATGATAGCAAGTATTTCTTCAGTCACAGAGTTGTCAGGAAGTGGAATAGTCTGGGAAATGATGTAGTGGAGGCAGGAGCCATACATAGCTTTAAGAAGAGGTATGATAAAGCTCATGTAGCAGGAAGAGTGACCTAGTAGCGACCAGTGAAGAGGCGGGACCAGGAGCTGTGACTCGACCCCTGAAACCACAACTAGAAGAGTACACACACACACCTCACGGAACAGGGAGAATAACCTAGTAGCGACCAGTAAAGAGGCGGGGCCAGGAGCTATTACTCGACCAGTACAACAGATACGTACACACATACAGGCTATTCGAAATACAAGGAAGTCTAAGAAGCAGATAAACAATAAGAACAACTGGAAGTGCTTTTGTCATGCTAGAGATAAATGCTATACAGAGTTACCAGGTTAACTATCACTACTCCTGGAGGTCAGAAATGATTAAAGGACGTCGCTAAGAGTTACTAGAAGGACCAAGAACAATAATTCAAAACTCAAAACACACCTATGTGAGCACAGTTAGAGTGGCAGGTGCACAACAGAAAGATCTCGGGTATGATCTATGTTCTGCTTTTCCTGTTGATCTTGTAGTATATGATTGTAAGTTTGTGTTGCGGGACACGTCCTATGGATAGAAGCTATAAATGTCTTCAGTAACAAAGACAATATTTTTTACTGTAATTATTGTTGTTCTTGTAGCTGTTTTTGGTGTTGTTGTAATGAAGGAACATCTCGAACATTACTCAAGTAATTACAAAAAATATGTATAATAATTTTAAAAAGGTAGTGTGACACACAAATATTCCATAACATAATGAGCACTTTTAATTATGACTAAACAATAGTGAGAGATCATGATAAAGCTGAAGTCTAGTGAAATACACACATTGTTTTATAGTCCGTCCTTCGCAAGTACTTCAAAAACCAGTTATATTTTCTTTATTATAGACGGATTCACATGTTTACACAAGCGGACAAGTTTTCTTATGGAGCTAAGATTCTTTACAAAGAGACTTTTACAACTCTCGATCCCAATTTTCTCATCTGTGTCTGAAGATGAAGAATTAAACTCTCTTGTAAGAGCGTTTAAGTCTTCATCTTGTCAGTTTTCTAAACCATTTACCTCATATCGTGAATGAAGATGTGTATAAGTAAACAAAGAAAACAAGGAAGAAGCCAAAGGTTTTACGAAGAATGTTGTCAATGCTGCAAAATGGTTCTGCTGGTGTAGTAGTGACATGGTATGTTGCAAATCAATTATATTTTTTCTAGTTAGACCACTGACGAGTTTTCCTCACACAGCCTCGTCCGGTGGCACACACCACAACATAAACGGTAAGACGAGCGACGACAAATAGCCAACAAGTTGGTCGAGAGCGACATAAATATTGAAGAGAACTTTTACTGTGATGACCTGTGTAACAAATGAAACGCGGTCTCAGTAAAACTTCTGCTCTGCCTTTGTGTCTTCTGCTCTGCCTTTGTGTCTTCTGCTCTGCCTTTGTGTCTGTTACAACCATAAATTATCGGTATTCGGTGCACGATTAAGAGGTCCTGCGTTCGTTCCCAAGGCAAGGCTAGGCAGTGCTTTAGTGCCACTGTTTACACTGCAGAATGCCAAATACTGAGGACTGCACTATTAACAAAGATGGGTGACCACGAGAGGAGGAACACTGCATGAAGGTCTACTGTCCCATACTGGGACAGTAGACCTTCATGCAGATACAGATGAAGATTTCCAGATGTTTCACATATGTCTAATTCTTCATCTTGTCGGTATTGTGTACCATTCATGTACAATACGGTGATGTTCCAAGATTAATGTCGACGGATAAACGGATGACTGTTCCTTGCTGTATGGTCGTATATAAATAGCGCAAAAGTTCCATGCTTTATGAGAGACGAAAAGTAATCAGTGACAGAAGAAAAAATGTACATAAACAATCTATTTACCACGCAAATACAACATTACAGCTTCCCCCCAAAAAAAAAAATTTCCGACGTTAATGGAAGACAGTGTTTTTAAGATTAATGCACGCACGCACGCACGCACACTCACACGCACAGATGAACGACCTCGAATGCAGAGGCGAAAGAGGTTGAGAGAAGAATTCATACCCAAAACAAGAAGACAAGTGAGTAAAAACAGTGAGTGACCAAGATGCAGAGAGTCAAAGACAGAAGAGCCATTAACTGGATAATTTCAGCAGCTAATGTGTGTTGTAAATAGTTTTTAAAAAAACGACAGGTTTTGAATATATCTGTCAGACACATCAACATCTTCAGATTTTGATACAGTGAATTCTTCAACGTTTGCCTAACCTACAAACATGACCGTCTTACACTAGCGGAATTTTCGACTGGTGACGCCGTTTGTCTGAGGTCTATAAGTCACGTCTACGCTCATATGCTGTATTTTTATCAAGACTGATGTATTGAACCCATTGACTCAAAGCCGAGGGACTGATTACCTCAAACTCCTCCTCATCTTTCTCAATTCCTACTCGTCCATAGTAAAGATTCCCAAATGTTGCAAAAGTGTCTAATTCCTCAGCTAATGTGTGACTGGTGTATATATATGGAAAACTTTCTGGAACCACACCAGAGCATCAGTCAAGACCCTGGATACCACACACGTCAGGGAAGTCTTGGAATATACTTCATAAGCCTGGAATCCACTGAAGAAAGCATAAATGTAAAGTAAAGTTATATTGTGGTAATTTTTGCTTTGTGTAAAGCTTTACCACTGGGTAAGTCTTTTCCATTAAATACAGCTTTATAATTGAGTAAAACTGTATCAATAAGACTTGACTTAGCATTACACAAAGTGTAATTTCTTCACAACACAAGCTTAATATGCATTTATCTTTTACTACTTTCTATCGGCATTTGTACCTAATATCTTAGAATCTATTCGTGATCAAGCATGACCAGAAACTAGAGAAAGTCCAAAGGTTTGCAACGAGACTAGTCACTTACCTTCCGACTCTTCAAGACTACTGTGCTCTTCAACTCCAAGTACCTCATCTTTTGTATATAGTTCCACATTCTTCACATTACGTCCTTGTATTGTATTGATAAAGCTACTGGATGGCGACACGTCTACAAAAAATGATACCCAGATGCTGAACATGTGTCTAATTCTTGATCAGTCACTTACCTAAAGGAAATAAACTATGAAGAGATAAAAAAAAACTTACTAAATCTGATGAGATTAGAGGCAGTAAGGTCTTGCGGAAATATATTGTAATATACAGGTCTAACCTCTTTGTAACTTCGGCAGTTACATGTAATAACTATAATAATAATCTTTATTTATATAAGTACATGTACAAGGTATACATACCATAGCTGACATCAGTGACAAACTACATAGTAAGCCTCTTGTTATGCAGAGCATTTCAGGCAAATTATGTCAATTTTGTCCACAGGATGCGACCCACATCAGTCGGCTAAGACCCAGGTACCTATTTACTAATAAATAAACAGGGACAGCAGTTGTCTTAAGGAAACACGTTCAACACGTCCTAATTTTTCCACCCATACCGGGGATCGAACCACGGACCTCATTGTGTAAGCTGAGTGAGCTAGCAATCGAGCTACTATACTTGTGTAAATATGATCTGAAAACGAAAGCTTTCAAACACAATTTGTCTCTAAGCTCTGCCTCTCTGACATTGGTTTTGAGAATCGTTTACGTGTAATTTACTCGATCTTTTTCCCGGTTTTTATGGTCTCCCTCAAACTCATAAACTTGGTATTCTTAAACGCTCTATCATATCCTCTTGAGGCTGTGTCCCTCATCCCCTCGCTCTTAGCATGCAAAAAACTCTCACTCTTTCTCTTAACTCTTTTTAACTCTACATGCTTCGCCACTCAGAAATTCATTGAAAATTGCAGCCACAGCTGCAGATTCTTTCTTTAATATTGTTCGTCTTGATCTTTCTTTTCCCAAAAAGAAGATCAGTAAGAGTTGCCTTCATCTTATTCCCATTAATGTTCCTCTAACTGTTATTCGCATTTCTTTGTATTATAATTCCAGTTCTTTTTAAAGTAATTTTGTTTTACCTCAAACGTTTGACATTTTCGTTGACTCCCTTACCCCTTATGCTTGTTAAAGCTGGTGTGTTTTCCAGTACTGGCCAAGTGTATATAATGTCTAAGCTCTTGGATCTCGCGTCTCTAAAATGAAAGAACTTTGTAAATGGAGCCAAAAAATATTGGTATGCATAAACTAAAGTGGTGGCTACACTTTTGTATGGTTGTGATGCAGGATGGTTCAGTGTTGCAGGTTCAGTGTTGCAGTGAGGAGCAGCAGCCTGCAAGCAACAGATCATGTTGAAGACTCGTGTGTTCTGGGAATTTTATGTTAAAACATGGAAGTGGGGGAATTATGTGACGGAGGAGTGATTTGAATGGTATTGTTGAGAGAGAGAGAAGGGTCGTCGAGCTGGTTTTATCATTTATACAGGATGCAACTAATAGGTTGATTACCACGGTGTATAAACCTGAGGTAGATCCAAGAAGGTGTAGGGACCGTCCAGTGGAAGTGTTGGCGAGTGTGAAAGAGGTTTTGAGAGACAGAGACTTTGGCATCCAGCAGGCATATGTCAGCATGATACATCAGAGTGAATGGAGGCAAATGAGTTTTGGTATTTAAGCTGTGTTGAAGTGTGGGCATGATAATATCTGTCAACTGATTCAGCAAAGTACAGTGTCTGAGCCCTGGAATATGGGGCGGAGATCCCTACCACTTACTCTCTTATTCTGATCGTAATGTCTGGAAAATTAACTGAAGGATGAGTCTGATCAGCATTCAGTTTTGATTTCGTGTTTTTTTTAACAATGATATTTTCCAGTAGCCACCATATTTATCTTGATATTTAAAGTTATATAATCTCGATTTCTCAGTCTTAGTCTCTCTCTCTCTCTCTCTCTCTCTCTCTCTCTCTCTCTCTCTCTCTCTCTCTCTCTCTCTCTCTCTCTCTCTCTCTCTCTCTCTTACAACGCACATACACAAGTAATGATTTCCTAATTGCGTTTCATGATGGTATCTACTCCTTGACAAGCATAATTGGTGTGTGTGTGTGTGTACTCTCCTAATTGTACTAACCTAATTGTGGTAACAGGGGTCGATTCAGTGTGTGTGTGTGTGTGTGTGTGTGTGTGTGTGTGTGTGTGTGTGTGTATGTGTGTGTGTGCGCGCTCGCGCGCGCATACAGATCAAGGTATACACTTCTACCTTTATTTATCTGATCGTGGATCGTTGTGTTTTGATTCATGATCTTTTAACTTGCTTCATGTACGAAATCAAATCTGCACGCATTGATTCCTACGACTGAAGGAGAAAATTCGTGTTTTTGCTGTCAGAATTTCAGTGAAAAGTCTTACGGGCTAAAGATTTTACTATACGCAGTAAATATATACGGAATTCTTTCTGAAAAATTTACCAGATGGTTTCCTTTTATGGGAGCTCTTTCTATTGACATGAATCAATAAATATATTCCCTACAATACTTTCTCTACGAAGAACTGCCCGAGAAAGTGAATTTTGCCATAATGGCTTCTGTTCAATGAAACGTGGCAGAAATAATTAAAAAAGGATGCAGAACCAACGTCTGGAAACACACAAACGAATCCCATAAAAATTACCTGGAATCTGGAAACACAGGCAACCACTTACGATACTAGTAGAGTACCTGGTTAACCAGGGGAATCTCATCCATTCCTGGAGAAAGTTTCGGGGTCAACTCCCCCGCAGTCTTGTCCATGATTAGGCCTCGCGGTGGATCAGAGCCTAGTCACCGTGTCGTGAACGTGTCTTAATTTCATATTGTCGGTATTGTATACCATTCTTATACAACTTGTCAGACACTGCAACATCATGGAATCTTGATTCTGAGGTCATGTACATAACCTTCACGGCTACGACTACTACTACTGCTACAACTAACCTATCTCTTTGGGTATGACCTACTTCCACTGGGGAATCCCGTCTACCAGTGACTATGCCTTCGTCTGCTACCCGTCCCCTTTCCACCTGACGTTAGTATATAAGCGCCAGCCTCCTTGCCTCTGCTCCAGAACCTCCACGACTACGGTGCTCTTCATACCAACTCTATTTCTGTATATAGTTCTACTGTCTTCAAATTATGTCTTAGAATTTGTATTGATGAAGCCACTGGATGGCGAAACGTTTACAATAAAGATACCCAGATGTTGCACATGTGTCTTAATTTCAATCTCCCTTATGTATGCTGAAAGGAAGTTGAACAATCTTGGGCCCCTGACACTTATTGTGTTGTCTTTTAATGTACCCATGGCGCCCATACTTTTCATTGCACCGCCTGCCGAGTCTTTTGCTTTCGTAGGGAGTGATTTCCATGTGCAAATTGGGGACTAGTCCCTCTAAGATTTTCCAAGTGTATACGAGTATTATCATGCATCTTTCTCGCCTACGTTCCAAGGAGTACAGATCAAAGGACTTCAACCATTCCCAGTAATTTACTGTACTTATACGTGCAGTGAAAGTTCTCTGCATATTTTCCAGTTTTGCAGTTTCGCCTGCCTTGAATGGGGTCGTTAGTGAACAGCAATATTCCAGTGTAGAGAGAACAAGCGATTTAAAGAGAATCATAATGAGCTTGGCATCCCTAGTTTGAAAGATTCTCGTTATCCATCATATCATTTTCCTAGCAGATGTGGTAGAGACATTGTTGTGATCTTGAAAGTGAGATTCTCTTACATTATCACTCCCAGGTCCTTCACATTAGTTTCTTGCTCTATTATGTTGTTATAATTTGTTTTATACTCTGATCCAGTTTTTATTTCGTCGAGTTATTGGAATTTGTCTTCATTGAACTTCAAACTGTTTTCTGAGGCCCATTTGAAGGGTAAAAAAGAGCGTCTTTCTGACTGTGTTTTGAGAGCTTACCGAGTGTGCAACCCGAAGCAGTTTGTAGAAACTGCTTTGCTGGCAGACAGGAAAATTTATCATAGGACTGAACCTAGAATAATTCCTTACATCAAGAATGTACTTGTTCTGCCATACAATATGAATTTATCAGTCCTTCCGAATGTTCTAAAGAGATTTAATTTACAAGTTGTTTTTAAAGATATCACAGACTGTTAAGAGTATGTTGATCAAGAATTCCTTGCAACACACTGTTGGTGGTGTTCCTTGCAACACAGTGTTGGTGGTGTTCCTTGCAACACAGTGTTGGTGGTGTTTACAGAATTGGGTGTCATGGCTGCAACTTATCTTATGTGGAACAGACTGGCAAACCTCTAGATGTTAAAATAATTCAACATTGATATTAAAAAAGAACACGTCAATAAATCAAAAGCGATATTCAACCACACACGAGTTTGCAACAATCCTGCTAATTGTTCAAAAGCCAAAGTTATAGTTGCATGTACTTCACGGCTGGAAAGAAATATTTTAGAATCGGCAATTATAAAACATGATAAGCATTCATTATATAATGTTAGTTGCAGAATATTCAAGCTTAGTTCGTTTATAATTGAGGTCATTGTACATAACCTAAAACTGGATTCATATATGAATGCTCTGGATTGTCTTAAGTGTCATGGTTCCACTCAAAGGAATTAGGGTCTGTTTTCCTGCCGTCTTGGGTTAGACCAACGTCTGCACAAAGAGTCTGATAGGATAGATAAACAAGGGTTGTGTGCCTTTGGATAAACAAGGGTTGTGTGCCTTTGGATAAACTATAGATGACTCCCATTAGTTTTAAGGGAGTCTGCCGTAGACCCGTTTTCTTAATTTAAGGGAAATATCCTAAGACAAATGCCCCATACACCTACATTCAGAATGTAAAGTCTTTTTATATTGTCCTGAAATTTGACCGAATTTTTGATAATGGTTATGATACTAATGCTAAGTTCCCTAGGTAATTACTGCATTAGCAGTGCTTGTGGGCTGATTATCTTCTATGCATATAATACTCAGTCTTGCTGGCACTTGGCACTTTTATTCCTGGGGCACTAAGCGTCTCTGCTTCCCTACATCAGTCTCAGCAAGAACGTTCCTCCGAAGGAAACTGCTGGGACCCCCCTTCTCATTTCCACAACAACGCTGCAAGCTCCTGAAGTGCTCATTGCAACACGAAAGGCCTATAAATATCATTCAATCATTCAACAACTCCTCCTGTGTTGGTTTTGCACATTTCAACACTTGTTCGCTATTTTTCAATATATAATATATATATATATATATATATATATATATATATATATATTTTTTTTTTTATTAACACATCGGCCGATTCCCACCAAGGCAGGGTGGCCCGAAAAAGAAAAACTTTCATCATCATTCACTCCATCACTGTCTTGCCAGAGGGGTGCTTTACACTACAGTTATAAAACTGCAACATTAACACCCCTCCTTCAGAGTGCAGAGACTGTACTTCCCATCTCCAGGACTCAAGTCCGGCCTGCCGGTTTCCCTGAATCCCTTCATAAATGTTTCTTTGCTCACACTCCAACAGCACGTCAAGTATTAAAAACCATATGCCTCCATTCACTCCTATCAAATACGCTCACACATGCTTGCTGGAAGTCCAAGCCCCTCGCACACAAAACTTCCTTTACCCCCTCCCTCCAACCTTTCCTAGGCCGACCCCTACCCCGCCTTCCCTCCACTACAGATTTATACACTCTCAAAGTCACTCTGTCTCGTTCCATTCTCTCTACATGTCCAAACCATGTATATATATATATATATAATATATATATATATATATATATATATATATATATATATATATATATATATATATATGTGTGTGTGTGTGTGTGTGTGTGTGTGTGTGTGTGTTGTGTCGTGCTAATAGGTAAAACTGGTCAATTAGCAAAAACTCATTTAAAATTAAGTGCATTCTAAAATTTTCTCTTGTACGTTTAAAGATATATATTTTTCATTAATGTTAATGCAAAAATTTATAATTTTGCACCAAAAGAATCTTAGAAAACTTACATTACCTAACCTTATTATAACGAGCACAATTTAATTTAGCCTAATCCAACTAAATATATTTTAGATACGTTTACAATAATTTAATAATAAACAAACACAATGAAATATATTTTTTTCGTTAGGTTCAGAATGATTTTTGCGAAATTATTGCATACACAAATTTTCGCTTGTCTTATATGGCAAGATGAGCGTTGCTATTTAAGCCAAAATAGCAAGTTCTGCCTATTCAGCACGATATATATATATATATATATATATATATATATATATATATATATATATAGGGAGGTAGGTACCACCTCTGGAACTGGAGAAGAGAACATATATTCTATGTGAACTTTATTTATTAAAAGACTACATTGACAAAAAACACAAACATGAATACACTGGTGCAATATATCAAAGATTATGAATGTCCTCCAGCTCTTTCGAAGCCGGACGCAAGACAAGTATGCAGCATGCATTTTCCCTTTGGATGGCCACGCCGAGGCGCTGGAACATGAAAGTGGCCACCCTCGGGTCCCTGGTAGTGTCGAGTTTGGAACCCAGTTCTTAAAGGTCTCTGATCCCACTGGTACAAATTGATACTGTTGGCTTTTGTCTATGTACTTGCCATATATATATATATATATATATATATATATATATATATATATATATATATATATATATATATATATATATATATATATTTATTAAATGTATGTGTGTGTGTGTGTGTGTGTGTAAATGTATATACAACATATATATCTGAAGTAATCCTGCATTTACTTGTACTGGCAGTATATTGTACAAATATCATGATATACATATGAGGAAAAAATACGTACATCGTGTTAGTACAATGAAAGTTGCTCATGTACGTAATAGAACCGTGTTGGTCAAGGGAGTGGTTGTGACAGGTCGGGTTAGGGAAAGCTGCCTGGGGTCCAAGCTCCCTCACACGGGGCCGTGTTGGGGAGGGCCTTGTTGAGGAGGGCCATTGTTGGGGCGGGCTGTGTTGGTGAGGGCTGTGTTGGTGAGGGCTGTGTTGGTGAGGGCTGTGTTGGCGAAGGCTGTGTAGGGAAGGGCTGTGTAGGGGAGGGATGTGTTGGGGTGGGCTGTGATGAGGAGGGTTGTGATGGGGAGGGCTGTGTTGGGGAGGGCTGTGTTGGGGAGGGCTGTGTTGGGGAGGGCTATGTTGGGGAGGGCTGTGTTAGGGAGGGCTGTATTGGGGAGGGCTGTATTGGGGAGGGCTGTGTTGGGGAGGGCTGTGTTGGGGAGAGCTGTATAACGTGACCTGGGTTCTTTTTGTTCCAAGGCCTGAATTAAATTTGCATATCGTGTGAGGGAGCTTGTCCAGTGACCTGACCTGTCAGCCCCTCATCTGACCTGACCTGTCACAGATCCTCCCTTGACCTTGACCTGTGGCAGTCACTCCTGAGGCTGAAGGTTTACCTGGCACGTGCCTGCCATGTCCTGCTGTACTCTGCATGACGTGTAAATAGTGTACACTGTAAATTCTGTCTGTCTCGTCTCTGTTTTCCAGGTCTCCGGCTCATGTATTTTGTTACCTTGTGAACTCACCTCCGTTGCTTCTAAAAAAATTTAAGGAGTTAGATGAATGACGGAGGATTTTTGATGCTTTGAGCCTTGGAGACTAATGAGAAATAACGTTGGTTCGTTGATGCTGTGTGTGTACTCACATGCACTCGCCTGTATGTGGTTGCAGGGGTCGTGTCACGGCTCCTGATCCCGCTTCTTCGCTGGTCGCTACTAGGTTAACTCTCTCTCATGGTTTCAAGAACCTTATCGTGCAATTTCTTAAAGTTAT
Organism: Cherax destructor; assembly: GCA_009830355.1. NCBI lineage: Eukaryota > Metazoa > Arthropoda > Malacostraca > Decapoda > Parastacidae > Cherax > Cherax destructor. Next base: position 220,910 of record WNWK01001768.1, on the reverse strand, counting down.
GTGTGGAGCCTTCCTATACCACTTCACCCTACGGATTGTTTCACTTACTGACATCCCTATGACTAATCTGAGTTTTCAACTTCCAGCTGTGCCCACTTGTTCCTATTTTCCATTCTTGAAATATTCAGTTCCTGTTCGCGTTGTCGATTCATCTCAATATTTTGTACGTCGTTATCACATCCCCAACTAGCCCTCCTATCCTTCACTGTCATCAGGTTGAATTTCCTTAGCCTTTCCTCAAAGGACGTGCCCCTTAGTTCCGGGACTGGTCTTGTTGCAAACCTCTGCACTTTCTCCAATTACCTGATGTGCTTGATCAGGTGTAGGTTCCATACTGGTGCTGCGTACTCCAATATGGGCCTGACGTACACAGTGTACAGTGTCGTAACTGACGTATTACTTAGATGTCGAAATGCTATTCTTACTTTGCCAGACACGCATTTGCTGCGGAAATTGACTGATGTGCATCTCAGGGGATATGCTCTGTATATCCACTCGAAGATTCTTCTGCTTGAGTGAGGTTTGCAGTCCTCGCCCCTCCGTCTTCGGTCTTCTTTGTTCTTTCCCACGCTTCATATACTCCACGGGCCATTTGTCAAACCAGGCTTTCAACATATTCATATCCATGTGTAGCCTTTCCTGGTCCACCTGTATTCTCCTCATTAGATTCGCATCGTCTGCGAACAGGGACGCCTCTGACTGTATCCCTTCTGTCATGTCATTCACGTATACAAGAAACAGCACAGACCATAGGACTGACCCTTGTTGAACCCCACTCGTCACATACACTAATTACGTTGCCTCGTCACGGGTCATTCAGTCATTGTTTCCGTCATGTCATATATGCTTTGATCCATTGTGGTGCTTCATTTACACTACTTGGTAGCTTATCCTACTTATCTTCAACTCTATTACCTAACCAGTACTTCCCTATATCCAACTTGAGTTTAAGTTTATCCAACGTGGTCCATTATTACGGGTCTTGTCTCGATCATGATTGATGAACTGAATAATTCCCAGCAAGGTTGAAGGACTGATCACCTCAAACACTTCAATTCTTCCATCGTCTTCAACAGATTCATCAAGATTGAGGGACGGGTTACCTCAAGTTACTGTGGCCAGATTTATTCTTTGTATTCGACTGAAAAAAAACAATAATTCGTGAAACGTCTATACAGTTTAAATACCAAATTGCTGCACTTGCTTCTTATTCGTCTGTTTGTCGGTTGAATAAACAACCTAAGCTTCGTTAGATATTATCATCAGCTTACTTACATACCCTGTATTTAATCATATTCTTCATTCGTACTCTTGAGTCGCATCCCCCTAATTCTGCGTCCTTCCAGAGAGTACAAAGAGGAAGGATTTAGGAAGCTGTTATCACCTTCGTCATCCTTAAATGTCTTGTGTTTTGCATATGTTTCTTATTCCCACAATCTGTTGGCATAAACGTACATGTACTTGCACTTGTTTTCTCCCCCAGGTGATTTATCTTAATCCTAAACAATGCAAACCAGAACTGGACAGAACAATATAAATAAAGACTTGTCCAAAATAAAGTTGAAATATATCTTCAGCATTTCTATTAAATATTCTTCTCCGTGTGAAGCCAATTTTTTTATTATCTTTATTGCGAAACTTAAGTGGCTGTTCTCCTAATTATATATTCCTGCTAACCAGAATTTCTAAATAATTTTCTCATTCGGTTTGAATAAGATTATTTATGTAGCTCATTAATGTCATGGTTATATATTAGTACATGCAAAGAAAGACTGTCCCACCTGGAAGAGTTTCCAGGAGGACGTAAGACGAGTGTCATGCACAGAGTTGATCCAGCCAGTTAAACATGCATAATATTTATTTCTTTTCAAGGAAATTGATTATTTAGATCTATTATTAAATTATCACTAGGCATTCACGCATAATATTCTATTTTATTATTATTTACTGATACTGGAAATATATTAATCTTATGCTTACCGTAGGTAAGCTTTTATAAATATACAGTTGTAATAAATTCTAATTTGTGGGTGAATTGGGTAACGTCTGCGGTGTCTAGTGCATGGTAGGAGTGGTGGGGTGGGTGAGCTCTGCGTGGTGTCTAGTGCATGGTAGGAGTGGTGGGGTGGGTAAGCTCTGCGTGGTGTCTAGTGCATGTTAGGAGTGGTGGGGTGGGTGAGCTCTGCGTGGTGTCTAGTGCATGTTAGGAGTGGTGGGGTGGGTGAGCTCTGCGTGGTGTCTAGTGCATGTTAGGAGAGCTGTTGAGGAAGCAATGTTGAGGACTGGACCAGTGCTCCTCAGGAAGCTGGTGTGGGAGCTAACTCACGTTTTACTGTAGTTTACCGATGAGAGAGAGAGAAAGACAGAGAGAGAAAGTAAGAAAGAGAGAGAATGGTGCGCATCACTGTGTACTCACCTAGTTGTACTCTCCTAGTTGTGGTTGCAGGGGTCTGTAGACAGCCTTGCTGTCTGCATAGACACCCATACTGTCTGCCAGCTGAGTTCATATTTCGTGCCATACTAGTTTTCATAGTTTCCGCCAGAGGGCGGAAAACTCCAGACCGTCACGACGGTCTGGAGTTTTGAGACACACTGATCGCGGGTTCTAACCCCACCCGTGGTATGATTTGCTCTAAATCCCATCACCAACCCCTCTTTCATCACCATCCCCCATCCCATCACCTTTCCCCTCCCCATCACGTTTCCCCACCCCATTACCTTCCCCACCCCATCACCCTCCCTCACCGGGCCCAGAGTTCCTAAGTGCTGATAAGAAGAGTTCATTTGCAACAAAGACTCTTCTGCCACACTCTCTGATGATAATGACACACAGTGTTATGACAATACCGGGTTGCAGAGGTAAGGCTTTCCGGCTCTACAGCCCCGCTGGGACCGCCTCCACTCCTCAAAGGAAGATACATTCTTTTAGGAAAATTACATTGGAGTATAAACCTAGGTTATAAATTATATAATACGAGTATATATCTGATATTTATCTATTATATATGTGTTAATGGTTCTGTCGGTCGTCGCTTCAGAGGTCCTGTTTCAGGAAAGGCTTTTTTAATTAAAATGGAGATATTGCAGAAATTGGAACTATTAGAAAGAGCAAAAAGTCAATACTGAGTGTAAATAAAAGTTTATGAGTTTTAACTGTTATCTTACATGTTGGTATGGAAATATAAGTGACCAGCAATCCTGTCAGAGTGTAAATCTTTTAACAAGCTTCGGTTTTAAATTCAAATAACAAGAGCTTACCGGAGGACTGATGCGACGATGTTTCTCCTTGCTTGTCTCCCGTGGTCATGAGTGTTAAAATTTGCATTTTAGCAAAAACATGGAATTTTTATCCCTGGGGAAAATCACCGAACACAGTTATATACACAGATGACTTATCACAAGCAGCCGCTCTCAAAACCCACTTTGGAAGAAAGCTAAATTTTAAGAGGCATGGAATTTCCTTGCGACTATTTTCACCATCAACCCTAAAATACACAAATACCTCTGACGCCATATTGTTTTTTATGTGTGTACAGTATACGATTTTCGCAAAGATTTTTTTTTAGCATCCTCAAGGAGAGGTGTATTAAGCAAGGTGGACGTAATGAAGTAATGGGACCCAAGCGGTGACTACCGTTAATACTATGTTATGAAGGTTCTTCAACGAATTGAGGTAAAGTCAGATTCTGTGCTAGCGAGTTGGATACCATTATTCGATACAAACAAAAGTAGTAACAGTTTTATTAGTAGTTGTCTTAGCAGCAGTAAAAGCAGCAGCAGCAGCAGCAGTAGTTGTAGTTTTGGGAAGCAATTAACCCGTAAGGAACATACGACACATGGGGAATGGAAAATAAATAAGCTCTAGTTCAGTGGATGAAGAGCCCGTTTTATCCTGATTAAAACAAACTTGAGTATGGTGATCTTGATCAGTGATCATATAGACCATGATCATGGAACTGCTGTTCATATAGACGAACTGTGATCTTCACATGTCCATACCTATTGTTAATGTTGCTGTTTTGTTTTTTAAGTCTTTAGGAATATTGACGGTTTAGTGGTCTTTTAAAAGAACGACATTAGGGATTTTTTAGGAAGGGTATAAGGATGGTTTACTCTGGCGAATAAATTAGTGGTTATAGTCGTAAAATGTGGTGAAGCCAGCGAGGCTTCTCAAGTATGCATTAATATGCTCTAGAGCCGTTTAATAGAGAATGTGACTCAGCGGCATGGTATACTTTGGCTTCTGCCTGCAGGATTATTATACATAATCAGAGAGAGATTGTTGACTTTCAATTAACTGCCTAGTATAGTTATCGTCGGACCTTGAATCGTGACGTTTGTTTGAGGGTAAATAATTTGAGCAGATTTATGGCTTCACCGTAGCGCTGACAAAGATTAGAACACTACTGCGAGGAATAATGGCCTCTTCCCAGCATAAATTAAGATTAGTACACTCACTATGAATACGAAATTAATTAGTCTTCTCTAAGATTCATGTACTCTTTTGTGAGGTTACAAGGGACATATATCTGCTATTGTTTGGGGATACCCAGTCTAGGGAGATGACTTCCAGCCTAACATTATAACTGACGAAGAATTTAGGAGGATTTATAGTGGATAGCTCACTGGCCTAATTTTAGGACTAGTTTGCCATGGATTCGAACTCTACTTCGTTCACTATTTGTTTACAATTGTGTGATTACGATTCCGCGAGTAATTTACAACGTTTTGTAGGGACTCACAGCCTGCTGGTGCGAGATTCGTCTGGAAAAAAAATTAATTTCTGGTCAGAGTGGGATCTATGCTAACCTTGCTAGAGTATGTAGAAATGCATCTTGTTGGATAACTCTTATAAGGACGGCATAATACAGTGGATAACGCCCCGATCTGCTAGTTTTATGACTGGCTTTCCCCGGGTTTGCACTTCGCTCCCTTGGGTGAATTACGTGGATGGGTATGGAGATTGCTTAAAGAAAACAGCGTACCTTTGTAAACACTTGTTTAAGGGGGTTTTAGCCTTTCCAGGGTTTCAAATGAATAAATATTGTTAAAATAAATTGTCATTACCAGATTTTCTAATAATCTAAAAGATATCGAGCTTAGCTATATCTTGGCAATGAAAAGTCTTAGAATGAATCATTGATTGTTAAAATTATAATACACTACCTAGTACATAAAGAGATGAGATAAAAATTACGAAATAAGACCGCATTAACTGGATGCTAGAAAATAAAATAAAACGAAGGGAGAGGAAACATACTCACAACATGCAAAATACTCAGAGGTTTAGAAGAAACTGACTAAGAGACAGTGGCTAACTCGAGACTATAGAATTATGTTTCGAGCAACATTTATATTAATATTGCATGTACAAGTATCTCGCACACAAGTGAATCCTGAAATCCAAAAAAGATTTCCGGAAGTGTGAGAAACTTTCTGCACCCACCACCACCTCTTCTTCTATCTTAATAGGACAGTCCATACGAAGTTCTGTAATGTAATGAGTATATCAACCCTCAAATTAATAAGCAATAATATTATTTATAGTATTAATATATGTAGCATTTACGACTCTTGTTAGGAGGAAATCTTCAGAGATGTCAATGTATTAAAATAATTCTGACTCCCTAAATATTTTGCTTTCACATTTTAGCCAAGAATATCTTGTCTCAGCTGCGTGTGATTTTACTTCCTATATTGTAGGAGACCACAGAATCACGGAGCACTCTGGCTAGGAGAACTGGTCTTCTAGCTAGGAGAAATAGCCTAGTATATTTTAAACCAATTTTTTTTTTCAGTTCCACCTCGTATACTGAATCCAGTGAATGGTAACCCACCTGGGGCAAAGTAGGTCACTGGCATCATGGATGACACGGAGGCGCCAAGTACACACTAACCATGACACTAACGAGAAAGTATCATAAAGTAAGTTAGGGAGATGGTAGCGACAGTGTCATTACCTCCGAGGGTTCTCTGTATTATTATTTTTATTATTATTACAATTATTATTATTATTATTATATTCTTGGGAAATTTGAAAATTGCAGAAGTCGTAATGAAAAAAGAATGGTAGACATGAAGAAGGGTTGGTAATCATGATGTCATGAAATAAGTAAGAATGGTAGGAAATCAAGTTTAATTCAAACTAGGTACAAGTGGCTCTAATTTGCTGGTTAGAGAGCTATTTACTAGCATGACGCAGACTGCAGGGAGAACAGGAAATTATAAAACGATAACTGAAGTCTTTGGGTTCGATACACAACCCGCACGTAGGTGAAAGAAACTTATAACAACGTTTCGCTCCGAGTATAGTGTTGCCTTACATAATTTTAAGGGTTATATAAATTATTATATTTATTAGAGGTGAGAATAGACGATTGATGATAGGCTGCATAAGTGTGTGAACAGATTTTGGAAAAAAAAAATATATTAACACGATTGAAGTGGCCTGGAGTTTTGCGACTCACCTTCCACGGGTTCTAACCCCACCCGTACCATGGTCTGTAAAAATATATAAAATATATTCGGTATTGGTTGAAGCAACCAACCAACCACAAACAAGTTATTTACACCAAGTTAATAGGGTCACAGGCTTCAGAAAGGCGCTTACTGACAAAAGTGTGTGACTTGATTTGTGAATCTGCTGACAAATGAAGCATTGTGGGGTCCAGTATGATCTACCACAGAGGAGGGGGATACGTGTGCGATGTTTCACACGGTCTTGGGGGGATACAGTAAGACACTAGGTCAACCAGGTGAACGATTTTGCTTCCTTTGTGTGCGGGATTCCTATTTTTTTTTTTTTTTTTAAGATCAAAAGATGCTATCATTTATTTTTAGAGTACACTCTTCCACCTCCTCTACTTCCCCATTTATCCTCCTCCACACCCATTATGATTTATATTAATAATACTTACGAGTGACAGTAACACAGAGTAATTGTTGCCTCGAAATCTTTTAACGCCAGACAAGCTCAGAAATTCTTTGTTTACGTAAACGAGTTTTCCACCGTCTCCATAAATATTTTGGATTATATTCAGCCACGTGTGACAGTTTGTATTTTGAGGGCTCATATATTATAAAACCAATATAAATTTAGAATGTATGTAAAGAAAAATGAGTTGATGTTACAGTCAGTATTCTGATCTCAGAGACGAGCAGATTTCTGGAAAGTTGGGTTCTAAATGTCTCGTAAAATCTAACCAGCAGAAGATAATCGTTTAGTTCATACTATATTAGGAAAGTTTAAAATATCTTCTTATCAAAATACGAGTTAGGTTAGAGAAGGTTTGTCAGGATACAGGACAAGTGTTTGGAAATAAATTGTATAAAATACCGACACAATATCTTTATTTACTACAAGTACATGTACAAGGTATACAGACCATAGCTGACATCAATGACATACTACTATATAGAAAGCCGCTTGTTATGCTGAGCATTTCGGGCAAATTAGGTCAGTTTTGCCCCAGGATGCGACTCACACCAGTCGACTAACACCCAGGTACTCATTTTAAACTGATGGGTGAACAGGGACAGGGACATCAGGCGCCTTATAGAAACACGTCCCTAATGTTTTTCAGCCGTACCGTAGGAGATTCGATCTCCGGACCTCCGAGTGTGAGCCGAGTGTTCTAGCGATCGAGCTACTGGACACATAAGCAATATAATGTGATCCTTTATTAACAACGTTTCGCCCACACAGTGAACTTTATCAAGTCACAAACAGATCTACCTGGGTGAAAGGTACGTGAGTATTTATAGGATGGAGTCAGGTGGTGAATGCTGGGTAGGTTGGATCTGACGAGGACCTGCACGGGACTGGCGGCTGCGTAGGATAGCGATGAAGAAGTTTCTTGGCAAGGGGTTCAGCTATGTTACAGAAGCCGTTGTTCTGGTTCAAGTTGTTGGATATACAGATAAGTGATGACTCCAGGATTCTGCGGTATTGAGTGTTGTCTTCTCTGGCGATAAGTGTTGCGTTTCTGTAGTTGATTAAATGGTTGTGTGAATTTCGGTGTTGAACACAGGCATTCCTTAAAATCGTCTGGTCTGCCTGCGTACTGGCAGATCAGACAAAACAAAAAATAACTATCAGTCAAGTCCACTTAAATTATTTATAATAATACAGTTAACTTAATAGTCAGATTTACTGACGTAAATTTTCATCATAAATATAGAGGAACCATATGTTCCTAATCCAGGGTCTTGGAGCTAGTTCAAAACCTGAGACGGTAGGCACTGAAGGAGGGACATTGTTTGTGACCCCAGTGTCCCTAAAGTCCCACAAGTCTCCAGGATACATCAAGTTCAATAAGTTACAATTAAAATTCGGTGTATTCATGAGTCCTCCCTCGAATGTGGGTACATTATTAATTTCGAGATTGTGTTCTTGTGAAAAATCCCCCACAGTAACCTAACTTAACCCTGCAAAAATTTAATGTATTATAATTCAAATTTATCTAACTTATCTTAGGGCAATATTATTTAGCATCAACGATGCTAAATAATATTGCTAAATAATATAAGCGAGTTGTCGTTCAACTTGTTTAACCTTTGAGTTTTGCGTCGTGTGTCGTCCTCTATACATGCTTATATACTCAATGGAATTAACATTTGCTCCGGTCAAGGACCTATAAATATCTGCAATGAGATAGAAAGTGGTTCCATTAACGCTGAGCACACTTATGCACAAATAATAAGAGGACACTTGTGTCCTAGTTTACGAACATTGCCAACTTTGTCAATAAATGGGAACATTAGGATTCGATATTAAAATAAGGGAAGGTTGACTTCCAATTAAACGTTTGTAACAAAAGTTTAAGTTTAAAAATTGTTAGATTATGCTTCTTTAAAAAGTTCCAGTAATCATCTTTTAATTTTTAAATGATTCAGAGCTTAAGATACTCTGATATATTTACTAAATTTGATATTTTGGTTATTTTTTCACAAATCAAATGAGATTCTATTTTTAATGGGTCGACAGAGACTGTCCAAACTCACAAAGACCTCGTCATAAAACTTTTACTCCTTTGTGGTGATATAACATAATGTTAATATTCTTATTCCTCACTTTATATCTACTGCATGATTTATTTTACCGTGTCCATAAAGCAAAAATTCTGCTGGAAAGATGATATAAATAAGCGAGCTCAGCAGGTGAGCATTTTCCAAAGTTTTCTTCATTGTTATTTTCAATATAAATATGTATTATTTGTACGTGTTTACTATCATTATGCCAATAATATTATTATTATTATTGGCATAATAATAATAATAATAATAATAATAATAATATTATTATTATTGTTGTTATTATTTTATTTATTATATAATATTTTAATATTATTATCTGTATTATTATTATTATTATTATTATTATTATTAATAGTAGAAGTAGTAATAATAGTAGAAGTAGTATCATTATTATTGTTTTTTAACATCAGTAGTTTCAAGCCGATGCAGTGACCAGAAAAATAATCAACACTTTCACCATCACTCACTCCATCACTGTCTTGCTCACCGATACTACAGTTCAAAACCTGCAACATATCTCCACCCCTCCTTTATAGGGCAGGTAATCTACCTCCACCCCTCCTTTATAGTGCAGGTAATCTACCTCCCACCTCCACCCCTCCTTTATAGTGCAGGTAATCCACCTCCACCCCTCCTTTATAGTGCAGGTAATCTACCTCCCACCTCCACCCCTCCTTTATAGTGCAGGTAATCTACCTCCCACCTCCACCCCTCCTTTATAGTGCAGGTAATCTACCTCTCATCTCCACCCCTCCTTCATAGTGCAGGTAATCTACCTCCCACCTCCACCCCTCCTTCATAGTGCAGGTAATTTAACTCCCACCTCCACCCCTCCTTCATAGTGCAGGTAATCTACCTCCCACCTCCACCCCTCCTTCATAGTGCAGGTAATCTACCTCTCACCTCCACCCCTCCTTCATAGTGCAGGTAATCTACCTCCCACCTCCACCCCTCCTTCATAGTACAGGTAATCTACCTCTCACCTCCACCCCTCCTTCATAGTGCAGGTAATCTACCTCCCACCTCCACCCCTCCTTCATAGTGCAGGTAATCTACCTCCCACCTCCACCCCTCCTTCATAGTACAGGTAATCTACCTCCCACCTCCACCCCTCCTTCATAGTGCAGGTAATCTACCTCTCACCTCCACCGCTCCTTCATAGTGCAGGTAATCTACCTCTCACCTCCACCGCTCCTTCATAGTGCAGCCAATCTACCTCTCACCTCCAGGGCTCAAGTCTTTGTTGCAACATTCACCACCCATGCTTCACACCATATAAAAGCGTTGGTATAACTATACTCTCAAACATTCTCTCTTTGCTTCCATGGATAACGTTCTTTGTCCCCACACACTTCTCAGTGCACCACTCACCTTAATGATTCCCTCATTAATCCCATGATTCACATCGTCTTCCATAGATCCATCTGCTGACAAGTCCACTCTCATATATCTTAACACATTCACTTCCTCCATACTCCCTCCCTCCAATCTGATATCTAGTCTTTCATTACCTAATTTTTTTATCCTCATCACCTTGGTCTTTCCTGTGTTCACTTTTAATTTCCTTCTTTTACATACCTTCTCAAATTCGTCCATCAACCTCTGCAATTTCTCTCCATAATCACCCAAAAACACAGTGACAAAAAAAAAACCCTGACAATTCCCACTTTGTGTTAGATTCTTTATCTTTGAATCGCACTTATCTTACCAACACCCCATCATTCACTCCTTTTACAACCCCATCTATAAATATATTGAACAACAATGATGACATCACACATCCTTGTCTAAGGCCTACTTTTACTGGTAAATAATCTACCTCTTTCCTACATACTCTAACCTGAGTCTCACTTGCAGTATCTGCCATATTGCTCCCCTATTCATCCTATCATATGCCTTTTCCAAATTTATAAATGCAACGAAAACCTCTTTACCTTATCTAAATACTGTTCACTTATATGGTTCACTGCAAACACTTGGTCTATACATCGTCTACCCTTCTTAAAACCTCCTTTTTCCATCTTCAATCCTGCTCTCCGTCTTACTCTAAATTCTTTTAATATTAATTATACCTTACCCGGTATACTGAACAGGCTTATTCTTTCCTAATTCTTACATTCTCTTTTGTCCCCTTTGCCTTTATACAAAGGTACATTTCCCTCTTTCATACATTCATTAAATAAAAGCACCAACCATTTCAAAATTATATCCCCACCTGCTTTTAACATTTCTGTCTTGATCACATCAATCCCAGCTGCTTTGCCACCTTTCATTCCACCCACTGCCTCATGCACTTCATCTACACTCACATCTAGCTCTTCCTCATTCCTAAAAGATGCTATATCTCCCTGACCAATGCACGAAAGCATAGTTTCCCTATCTTTAACATTTAGCACTTCCTCAAAATATTCTCTCCATCTTTCCGATATCCCCAACTCTCCATCTAGCATGTCTCCTCTTCTATTGTTTTAACTCTCACATCCATTTGTCCCCTAGTCTTTCTCAACTTATTAATCTCACTCCACAACTTTTTCTTATTCTCAGCAAAATTTGTTGACATCTTACCCATTCTCTCATTTGCTCTCCTTTCACATTCTTTCACTACTCTCTTAACCTCTCTTTTTTTTCTCTATATACTCCTCCCTCCTTATATCACTTCTATTTGTAAAAACCTCTCATATGCTAAGTTTTTCACTTTTACTACTCTCTTTACCCCATCATTCCACCAGTCGCTCCTCTTTCCTTGCACACCCACTCTCCGATATCAACAAACGTTTTCTGAATACTCTAGCAATGCATTCTTAAACATACCCCATACCTTTTCAACCTCATTTCCTATACTCTCACTAACCCATCTTTCTACCAATAGTTGCTTATATCTTACCCAATGTGGTATGCAAAGAGTATGTTAAAATTTATTCGGCGTATGTCACACTTCCATATAGGCTGCCTCCCAACCAGCAAACTGGGTGCTAAGGGTTTAACGATCGATAGGGTACCCGTCATTAAATCAGTATCTTGGTTCATTGACCAATCACAGGCAAGCCCCCAAAGCTGAAGCAATGTGGTTCACTTGCAGTAAGCATTGGCAGACTTGCCTACCTGCTTGTTGAGTACGGTGCACTCTCTCTGGCTTCTGCTTTGCCATCTGTCACTGTGTACACTTATTATTATTCTATCTGCACGTATTGCACATAGTGTACATACGTGTATATAGTGGGTGAAGGCAAATTTACATTATAGTCTACTGCTGAGTTTGTTTGCTCCAATTCCCATTACGACCAGGTCTCACATGCCATTTATTACCTGTGTTTGTAATACCCTGACTACCTCCTCCATTAGTTTAAAACCTTCGTACCCCATCTACCTTTTTTTACACTGTAGCTACAATTTAAAAAATGATCGGATATGTCTGTTGCAACTCTATAAACATGCACATTCTGAAGCCTACCCATCAACATTTTATCCACCAATATATAGTCCAACAAACTAATGTCAGTACACCCTATATCATATTTTATTTGCTTATACTATATTCTTTTCTTTCCCTTAAAATAAGTATTACCTATTACTAAACCTCTTAACAAATTTCCATCAAAGGCTCCCCATTATCATTCACACCTGGAACCCCAAATTTGTCTACTACACCTACAACTGTTTTTCCCATTCTGGCATACAGGCCTCTTACTACAATTATTCTTTCACTTGACATCTCCCAAAATCTTCTTCTCTCCTTTACACTCCTCTCTTCTCCAAATACATAAAAACTTATTATAACCCACTTTTCATGTCCGACTCTTATTTTAATCGACGTAATCCTTGAATTTATACATTTATATTCCCTCTTATAATACCATAACTGATCCTTCAACATTAATGCTGCACCTTCCTTAGCTCTAAGTTTCTCAGATACTCCTGACCTAATCTCATATATTTCTCTCCAATGAAACTTCCCTACCCCCTTCAGCTTATTGTGCTTAGAGCTGGGACATTCACCTTCTTTTCCTTCATAACATTCTCAGTCATATTTTTCTTATCATCTGCACTACATCTATGCACATTCAAATATCCCACCTTTATTTAATTTTTCTTATTTTTTTTTAATTTTTAGTAAGCCAATTGCTCCCGGAACTTTAGGCTCCTATGACAACGGTCATGGCTTACGGAGGGAAGATTCTTTTCCACTTCCCCACGTTGATGAAAGAAAATAAGAACAAAAACTATTAAGAAAATACAAGAAAATTTATATGAGTGTATATACATATACGTGTACATATACATGTAGTGTAGAAGTAGCAAGGTGTCCCTGTTTTCGTGCGTGTTTACGAGACAAAGAAAATACATCAGTAAGCCTACTATTGTGTAAAACAAATACAGGTTTCCGTTTCACATGCATTTGGCAAGACGGTAGTATCTATCAAGCTATTATTATTATTATTATTATTATTATTATTATTATTATTATGCTGCTGTTGCTATTATTATAATAAAGAAGAATCATTAAATCTTACTGGAGTTTATTAGATTTAATCCAAGGATGGGGAGAGTAGCTCAGATTCATCATATCAAGAGATCTTCCTCCACATCAAGGCCCCGTAAGCCAGTGGAAGGCCTCTGTCAGATGACCAAAAGCTCTAACTGCGGGTCAGCATATGACTAAGACCCGCATCAGGGAACACTTTTCCTGTTCCCTGACAAACTTAACCTAACCTAATCAACCTAACCTAACCTTACCTAACCAAACCTTACCTAACCTAACCTAAGCTTTCCTAACCTAACCTATAGCGCTAACGTCCCACTTCATAAAAAATCTTTAAAAGCGTTCTAAAAAGCAAGATCGCCACCCACCTAAATACCCATCAGTTACACAACCCAGGGTAACATGAATTTAGAGCAGGCTGCTCTTGCCTGTCCCAACTACCAGACCACTATGACAAAATCTTGGCTGCTCTGGAGGACAAACAAAATGCAAATGTAGTATACACAGACTTTGCAAAAGCCTTCGACGAGGGAGATAATGGTGAAATAGTGCACAAAATGTGCGATAAATGAATAACAGGAGAACTTGGTAGATGGATCTATAACTTCCTAACAAATAGAACAAAAAGAGTAATAGCAAACAGTAAAGTCTTAAGTGGCTACAGTGAAAACCTCTGTTTTACAAGGCACAGTACTCACTCCCATATCATCCTCATATCTGACATAGGCAGATATGTAAGCCATAACTCCGTGTCTTCCTTTGCGGATGACACCCGAATCTCCATGACAGTGTCCTACATCGATGACACTAAAAAGACTCCAATCGGACATCAACCAAATCTTTAAATGGACCACATAAATCATTATAAAGTTATATGAAGAGAAATTTCAATTACTCCGATAAGGAAAAATTGAGGCAATTAAAATTATATCGAGTATAAAACAAATTCTAACCATACAATAGAGCGAAAAATTATTGTGATGGATCTGGGAGTGATAATGTCAGAGGATCTCACTTTCAAAGATCACAACAATGTATCTACCACATGTGCTAGAAAAATGATAGGATGGATAATGAGAACCTTCGAAATTAGGAATGCCAAGCCCGTGATGATTATCTTCATATCACTTGTTCTCTCTAGGCTGGAATATTGCTGTACACTAATGGCCCCTTTCAAGGCAGGCGATATTTCTGGAGAATGTACAGAGAACCTTCACGGCACACATAAATACGATAAAGTTCCTGGAATACACGTCAAATCCTTGACGTGTATTCCCTGGAACGCAGCTGAGAAAGATACATGATAATATACATTTGGAAGATCCAAGAGAGATTAGTATCAAATTTGCACACGAAAATCACTCCCTACGAAAGGAAAAGACTCGGCAGGATATGCAACATCCCCCCCAATGAAAAGCCAGGGCGCCACAGTTACGCTAAGAGACAACACAATAAGCATCAGGGATCCAAGATTGTTCAACTGCCTCCCAGCATACATAACGGATATCACCAATGAGGCCTAGTCACAGATCGGGCCGCGGGGGCGTTGACCCCCGGAACTCTCTCCAGGTAATAGACCCCTGGCTGTCTTCAAGAAGACCCTGGACAAGCACCTAAAGTCAGTACATGACCGGGCAGACTGTGGCATACGTCAGTTTGCGTGCGCCAGCAGTAACAGCCTGGTTGATCAGGCCCTGATCCACCGCGAGGCCTAGTCACAGACTGGGTCGCGAGGGTGTTGAACCCCGAAACCCTCTCCAGGTATACTCCAGGTAACCTAACCTTACCTTACCTAATCTGACCTAACCTAACCTAACCAACGTTTACCTAACCAAATTGAATCTTACCTAACCTAACCTTAGAGTGCTCCCTGGATGAGTACACAGTGTACGGTGCATCTAGATGAAGCAACTCTTGAGTGAGAAAGAGGAAGCTCTGAGAATTTCTCAGCCTCTGCATTGCAATGAGACACTTGTTAAAAAGTTGACGTCATGAGAGGAAAGTTGAGAAAAGTTGAGTAAATAAGAATTAAAATATTTGATATAAAGTTACACGAGTCTTCCTATTTGTGAAAAGGATAGTATTAAAATTACTATGATGCGGTATCCACGTCCCGATCTCCAAGTTCCGATCTCCAAGTTCCGATCTCCAAGTTCCGATCTCCAAGTTCCGATCTCCAAGTTCCGATCTCCACGTTCCGATCTCCACGTTCCGATCTCCAAGTTCCGATCTCCAAGTTCCGATCTCCAAGTTCCGATCTCCACGTTCCGATCTCCAAGTTCCGATCTCCAAGTTCCGATCTCCACGTTCCGATCTCCAAGTTCCGATCTCCACGTTCCGATCTCCACGTTCCGATCTCCACGTTCCGATCTCCACGTTCCGATCTCCACGTTCCGATCTCCACGTTCCGATCTCCACGTTCCGATCTCCACGTCCCGATCTCCACGTCCCGATCTCCACGTCCCGATCTCCACGTCCCGATCT
Organism: Cherax destructor; assembly: GCA_009830355.1. Taxonomy (NCBI): domain Eukaryota; kingdom Metazoa; phylum Arthropoda; class Malacostraca; order Decapoda; family Parastacidae; genus Cherax; species Cherax destructor. The sequence continues at coordinate 204,910 of WNWK01001768.1, read as the reverse complement.
CCACGTCCCGATCTCCACGTCCCGATCTCCACGTCCCGATCTCCACGTCCCGATCTCCACGTCCCGATCTCCACGTCCCGATCTCCACGTCACGAGCTCCACGTCACGAGCTCCACGTCACGAGCTCCACGTCACGAACTCCACGTCACGAGCTCCACGTCACGAGCTCCACGTCACGAGCTCCACGTCACGAGCTCCACGTCACGAGCTCCACGTCACGAGCTCCACGTCACGAGCTCCACGTCACGAGCTCCACGTCACGAGCTCCACGTCACGAGCTCCACGTCACGATCTCCACGTCACGATCTCCACGTCACGATCTCCAAGTTTTACTTAAATCTTTACATATATGTCACATATCAGTTCAAACAGTAACCTCTGTATTTTTAAATCATTCTCTCCTACAGTGCCACTATACACAAGGCACAATAATAAGCCAACAAAGTGAGCTTATTTACAACACAAATGCCATTTTTTTTCTACAAATTAAGTTTTTCCGCCAGCTATTCATACAATGTTATCTTAATTTTATTGTTTCAACAAACAACACGAGTTGTAATTAACCATAATATAGGTTACGATCCTCATATATATATATATATATATATATATATATATATATATATATATATATATATATATATATATTATATATATATTACTGTAATCACGAACAAGTGGTATTGATCAATAACAACCCTGCGACGACTAGCCAAGGACTCGAACCCATGTTGCTTTGGCCCGCCCCATGGTGAGCCAAAACATGGGTTCGAGTCCTTGGCTAGTCGAGTGTTGTTTTATATATATATATATATATATATATATATATATATATATATATATATATATATATATATATATATATATATATATATATATATATATATATATATATATTTATAAGTAAGGAGATGAGGGTATCAAACGATTTAGATCAAGAAAAGTTGGATATCACATTGGAGAGAGGGAGAATGTAAGAAGTGAATGTTCTCAGATATATGGGAGTTGACTTGTCAGCGGATGGGTTTATGAAGGAGGAGGTTAACCATAGAATTGATGAAGGAAAAAAGGTGAATGGTGCGTTGAGGTATCTATGGAGACAAAAAACGTTATCTATGGAGGCAAAGAAGGGAATGTATGAAAGTATAGTGGTACTAACACTCTTATATGGGTGTGAAGCATGGGTTGTAAATGCTGCAGCGAGGAGGCGGCTGGAGGCAGTGGAGATGTCCTGTCTAAGGCAAATGTGTGGTGTAAATGTTATGCAGAGAATTCGGAGTGTGGAAATTAGGAGGAGGTGTGGAGTTACTAGAAGTATTATTCAGAAGGCTGAAGAGGGGTTGTTGAGGTGGTTTGGTCATTTAGAGAGAATGGAACAAAGTTGAATGACTTGGAAAGCATATAAATCTGTAGAGGAAGGAATTCGGGATATGGGTCGTTCTCGAGAAGGTTGGAGGGAGGAGGTAAATTAGGGTTTGTGTGCGAGGGGCTTGGACTTCCAGCAAGCGTGCGTGAGCGTGTTAGATAAGAGTGAATGTAGGTGAATGGTTTTTGTAACATGACGAGATGTTGGAGTGTGAGCAGGCTAACATTTTGTGAAGGGACTCAAAGAAACCAGTTTCTTCTTTCTCCTGCCTTGGGTTTTTGGTCCATTATTATTATTTTATTTTTATCCCCTTTGTATTCTTGCTCCTACCCTTTGTGGCCCACTAGCTCCCTTGCAGTGCTCCTCTTTCTTAGGATTTGACTGACTCCACTACTACTACCTCTACCACTACCTCTCTTCCTCTTTTCCTACTACCTCTCTTGCCCTGTCCCTGTCTGTTGGTCTATATATTCTCCCTCCTCCTCTTTTTGTTAGTGTGAGTTTGTAAATGGTCCACGTTGGACCGAAACGTCGTCGTAAGGATCTTCTATGTGCGGGTTATTTGTGTATTGTTCCAGTCACTTTATTGTGCCTTTTTTTGTTAAACCAGTTAGCAGGACTTAAGTTTTGAAAATGGGAAGCACAATGCCTGCACCTAAGACATCCAAATTGTCGTATCTGAGCGCCATCCAACAGTACCCTCCTGGGAGCACCGCTGGGTCACCACGCCATCGACACTGTCCTCAAGGACAAAGTGAATGACCTGAAAAGAATGGAGGAGAGAATAAGTGATCTTGATGTCCATGATGCCCTGTATCTCCTCACAAGACTCACTTCTTGAGGTGCGCACCCTCTTTTGACAATCCAACACTGGACGAGTATGACGCACACCTGAGATCAACCTTTAAGAAGGCACTGAATCTGTCACTAGAGGATCGGCAATGGAAGCAGGCAACCCTCCCAGTGCGACTGGGAGGTATAGGGGTGCGCAAAGCAAGGCAGGTAGCTTTACCTGCATTTCTGTCATCGTGTTTGGCCTCCTGTGGATTAGTCAAGAAGATTGTCCATGAACGTTTGAGAGGTGTGGTGGGAGCTCAAGACCCCAGGTTCATTTTAGCAGCCGTGCAGTGGGACATCCTGGCAGACTCCTCCAGTAGACCAGCTCCTCCCAAAGAGCACAAACAGTCCCACTGGGACAAACGGATCATGGAAAAAATTGCCAACACAATGCTCACCAACGCTTCAGGAAAGGACAAAGCTCGTCTCCTAGCGGTGAAGGCACCACACTCAGGAGATTTCCTTCTAGATGTTCCCAACTCTTTTCTGGGGACTCGACTCGACCCACAGGCCATTCGGGTTGGTGTTGCTCTTCGCCTAGCCGCCCCCATACTCGCCGAACATAGGTGTATTTGAGGCAGGGCGACGGATGATCAATTCGGACTTCATGGTCTAGTGTGTCACACATCAGAAGGGAAGTATGCTAGACATGAGGAGGTCAATGACATCTAAAGAGAAACCTCGCCACTGCCCGTTGCCCAGCTCAACGGGAACCCCAAGTGCAGAGGTCTGATGGAAGTCAAAAGCGTCCTGATGGAGCCACTATGCTACCCTGGAAGGATGGTAAGCAGATTGCTTGGGACTACACCTGTGCTGCCACAATGGCAGACACCTACTTGCCATACTCCGTAGCCGAAGGGGGTGGAGCTGCCAGCCACAGGGAGACCCAGAAGACTCGCAAATATGAAGGCCTTCCCCCTTGCTATAACTTCATCCCAATAGGGTCGGAGACCCATGGAGCATGGGGCAAGTGTGCTCTAAAGTTTCTCAAAGAGCTGGGTGAAAAACTCATCATAGAAACCAAGGATCACAGGGCGACCAGCTTCCAGAGGAAAATGCCTGCAGCATTCTGGGCACGTGACCCACTGCCGGGGAGCTGGACGAAGTATTTGACATGTAGCTCTGAGTTGTTATCTATGTTGTTTTACTCCCTATTGTATTCTTGTCAATGTATTTTATCAATGTATTTTGTCTTGAAATAAATTTTATATATATTCAAAAGATGGGGTGGTAGGGAAAGTGGAATATTTAAATGGCTTCAGAAAGAAATCTAAATATTCTTCCTTGAAGCCTTTTTATCCACTTCTCCGAGGCTATGGGACCCACAATTTACACCAGAGGTGGACCCCATCCTATATTATATATATATATATATATATATATATATATATATATATATATATATATATATATATATATATATATATATATATATATATATATATATATATATATATATATATGTATATATATCAATAACAACACTGCGACTAGCCGAGGATTCGAACCCATGTACTATTGGTCCTGCCTCGTGGTGAGCGAAAATCACATGACGCCTTAACCCACTGAACCACGCAATCCTACAAGAACCAAACACCCAGCCACGCGAGGTGTGTTATTCTTGGTCCGAGGACATACGCTGAGGTTATGAGATACAGGAGCTGAGGTTATGAGATACACGAGCTCAGGTTATGAGATACAGGAGCTGAGGTTATGATTTACAGGAGCTGAGGTTATGATTTACAGGAGCTGAGGTTATGATTTACAGGGAACTGAGGCTATGATATAGAGAGCTGAGGTTATGAGATACAGGAGCTGAGGTTATGATACAGGAGCTAGGTTATGATTACAGGAGCTGAGGTATATAGGGATTTACAGGAGCTGAGGTTATGATTTACAGGACTGAGGCTATGATTAAGGAGCTGAGGTTATGATGTACAGGACTGAGGCTATGAGATGACAGGTGAGATACAGGAGCTGAGGTATGAGATACAGGGAGCTGAGGTTATGAGATACAGGGAGCTGAAGTTATGAGATACATGAGGATAGGTTATGAATACAGGATTAGTTATGAGATACAGGGATCTGAAGTTATGAGATACAGAAAGCTGAGGTTATGAGATACAGGAGCTGAGGTTATGAGATACAGGGAGCTGAGGTTATGAGATACAGGGAGCTGAGGTTATGAGATACAGGGAGCTGGGGTTATGAGATACAGAGAGCTGGGGTTATGAGATACAGAGAGCTGGGGTTATGAGATACAGGGAGCTGAGGTTATGAGATTCATGAGCTGAGGTTATGAGATACAAGGATCTGAGGTTATGAGATACAGGAGCTGAGGTTATGAGATACAGAGAGCTGAGGTTATGAGATACAGGAGCTGAGGTTATGAGATACAGGAGCTGAGGTTATGATATACAGGGAGCTGAGGTTATTAGATACTGGGAGCTGGGGTTATGTGATACAGGGAGCTGGGGTTATGAGATACAGAGAGCTGAGGTTATGAGATACAGGGAGCTGAAGTTATGAGATACATGAGATTAGGTTATGAAATACAGGGATCTGAAGTTATGAGATACAGAAAGCTGAGGTTATGAGATACAGGGAGCTGAGGTTATGAGATACAGAAAGCTGAGGTTATGAGATACAAGAGCTGAGGTTTTGAGATACAGGAGATGAGGTTATGAGATACAGGGAGCTGAGGTTATGAGATACAGAGAGCTGAGGTTATGAGATACAGGAGCTGAGGTTATGAGATACAAGAGCTGAGGTTTTGAGATACAGGAGATGAGGTTATGAGATACAGGGAAATGGGGTTATGAGATACAGAGAGCTGAGGTTATGAGATACAGGGAGCTGAGGTTATGAGATTCAGGAGCTGAGTTATGAGATACAGGGATCTGAGGTTATGAGATACAGGGATCTGAGGTTATGAGATACAGGGATCTGAGGTTATGAGATACAGGAGCTGAGGTTATGAGATACAGGGAGCTGAGATTATGAGATACAGGGAGCTGGGGTTATGAGATACAGGGAGCTAAGAGTTATGAGATACAGGGAGCTGAGGTTATGAGATACAAGGAGCTGAGGTTATGAGATTCATGCACTGAGGTTTTGAGATTCATGCACTGAGGTTATGAGATACAGGGATCTGAGGTTATGAGATACAGGGATCTGAGGTTATGAGATACAGGGATCTGAGGTTATGTGATACAGGAGCTGAGGTTATGAGATACAGAGAGCTGGGGTTATGAGATACATGGATTTGAGGTTATGAGATACAGGGATTTGAGGTTATGAGATACAGGGATCTGAGGTTATGAGATACAGGGATCTGAGGTTATGAGATTCAGGGAGCTAAAGTTATGAGATATAGGGGCTCAGGTTATGAGATACAAGGATCTGTGGTTATGAGATACAGGGATCTGAGGTTATGAGATACAGGGATCTGAGGTTATGAGATACAGGGATCTGAGGTTATTAGATACAGGGATCTGAGGTTATGAGATACAGGGATCTGAGGTTATGAGATACAGGGATCTGAGGGTATGAGATACATTAGCTGAGGTTATGAGATACAGGAGCTGAGGTTATGAGATACAGGGATCTGATGTTATGAGATACAGGGTTCTGAGGTTATGAGATACAGGGATCTGAGGTTATGAGATACAGGAGCTGAGGTTATGATAAACAGGGAACTGAGGTTATGAAATACAAGGATTGGGGTTATGAGATACAGGGAGCTCGGGTTATGAGATACAGGGAGCTGAGGTTATGAGATACAGGAGCTGAGGTTATGATAAACAGGGAACTGAGGTTATGAAATACAAGGATTGGGGTTATGAATACAGGGAGCTCGGGTTATGAGATACAGGGAGCTGAGGTGTGTATGCTCAGCTGGGTTCATATTTCGTGCCATGCTGGTGCTGCCACCTATAGGCCTACCCAGCTCAGCCCACACCACACTTACCCTCCCTCATTCAGGCAGCCGAGCTTACTCAGTCAACAAGGTCTACGCCGTCACTCTCTCCCGGGCATGGCCCTCCTGGACATGGTCCTCCGGGCCATGGCACTGCCTGTGCACCAAGAACTCAGATAAATTAACAGCCTCCGAAGAATATCATTCATCCTCGGCTTCCACACCCACCAATCCCTCGATGATAAATGGTGGAAGCAGCAAGTGTGTTGCCGGAAGAGAGGAAGAAAGGAAGCAGGAAGATGTTACTCCTTCATCGCCCCACACAAGAAGCATCCGTCTATCTACAAGTTACCTTGAAGTCGTGTCTGCAAGTTTCATCATTCAGACATAGGATCAGCAGGATCCAGGACGAAATTTGCTGAATTTCTTCGAGAAATCTTCATGGCGTCACCTGGGTCTTCACAGCATCCCATGCAGTTCTTCAGTCACGAGTTCAGCGTCACCTATGTTCCTGCTGTTGTTGTTCAGTAAGTCAGAGGTGAGCTGTGTCCAGTGTGGATGTTTCTCCAAGTGGGTATGTGGGGTGCGGAGAAGTGGCCTGACCCTCCCTCGCCATACACCCCCCACACCCATCACACTACCACCATACACCACTACACTCTCACACCATCTTCGCTTTTTTTCTCTGAATGCAGTGTGAATTCTCGCCAGAGCTGTGTATCCGAGGTCACTCAAAGTCACGTGGATCACGAAGCCACGTGTGGATAAGGCCACGTGGATCTACGAGCCATGTGGAGCGAGCCACGTGAGTTACCAAAGCCACATGCTGCTGTCTGCTGCCTGGCATCACCCATGCTGCTTGACGTCACCTCACAATGTCACCCCGACGTCACAATGCTGCCACGATGTCACCTTGCAATGTCACCCAACGAAATCCCTTACGACGTCACGCCTGACATCACATGTCACAGAGCTGAGATTATGGGAAGTCCATTTCCTTGGAACAAGAGCTCCTCACTGGTATCAAGACAAGGCAATTAATATAACAACCATCTTCTAAGTACGAAGGCTATACCAGTGTTGTAATTTTGCATTAGTTCAGAGGAACCTGTCCGATCTTATCATAAGGAAACTAAATTTGGGAATGACGTATCCTTCTCCATAGGGCTCCCATGTAAGTAATTAATACCCATAATAATAATAGTAATAATAATATCTTTATTTACTACAAGTACATGTACAAGGTATACAGGCCTAGTGACATCAATGACATACTACTAGTACGTATATAGAAAGCCGCTTGTTATGCAGAGCATTTCAGGCAAATTAGGTCAATTTTGTCCCAGGATGCGACCCACACCAGTCCACTAACACCCAGGTACCCATTTTACTGAGGGGTGAACATAGACAACCGGTGTAAAGAAACACGCCCAATGTTTCTACCCTCGCCGGGAATCTAACCCAGATCCATCATCGTGTGAAGCGAGAGCTTTAGCCACCAGGCCCGGGCCACCGTGGCAAGATACATTACACAAGCGTTAAAAATTTGAACCCTCTCGAACAAGGAGTTCCGAGTAATAAACATAAATTTATATGAAAGCAATAGAAAGTACTGTTGAGAATATTGTGAAAAATAAGAAAGTCTTCCCTTGTTAAACTTTAAAAATATTAAACCTCGTTTTTTTTTTTTTGCAGTATTATTTCCTAATTTACATTTTATATAAATTCTCTACCATTTTGTAAGAATTTTTAAAAAAATCGAATTTGATAAAAATTTGCCAAAAATGTTGGCTTATGAAATTTAAACACTTTGCTTAATAAAACTGCAAATTGAAATTTACACTGTTCAAAATGAGTGACAAGCTGTGCTTTAAAAGCCTATAAATTTTTGTATTTATTTTAGGCTGAGTGGATGCCAATTTGGCGTTTTTTTTATTTAGTCGACATTTTCAAATTGGAGTTCTGAACAAATCAAAATCAAATATTTTCTTTACAAGGTGGTAGGAAATTTTAAATAGAATGCAAGTGAGAAAAGAATTATGAAAAAAAAAAAATCCAAGTTGGAAGCCAGTCAGAAAAAGTTATTCTCCAAGTTATTGATCTCATTCCAAACATTCTACATTATTTTAGCTATTTTAGTACAAATTTGCACCTGCTGGGGTTAAATTCATGGTGTATCATAATTCTTGGAGAATGTATCGTTAACAATTTGAAGCCAATAAGAATAAACATTCTCTAGTTAAATAAAAAAATTAATATTACTATTTATTGAATATAACTGGCAGGCTCATGGTACTTAATAGAAGTGTGAGTCTTGTGGTCAAAAAGCCACACTAGTGGTGAAAATTTGAGGCCGATCAGATGAATGATTCTTTACTATTTTGTTATTTTGCTATATAAACTATTTTTGCCAGCACCCAAATGAAACTTAACAGATACTATCTTGGCCCTAAGATGTATCAGCAGCTAAATATTGAAGCCGATCAGAAGGGGTAAACTAAATCGGAAATAAAATTCTCAATTTAGTTTACCCATAAAACTGACAGATCTGCACCAACACATCGGAATTTCACTCTCCGCTGTCATCGTAATTTTTACCAACTTAGTCGAAGATTTAAAGCTCCACCACTGAGGATTTTGGAAGTTATTCCAGCCATTCCAGGATCCTGGGAATGGGATCAACAACCTCGGTCACAGGGCACGTAAGCACTCCAATTATTCCAGTAATTTGGGCCGCGTTACCGATCACAAATGTTGGAAATTTGAAGGCGATTGGATGAGGCGTTCTCGAGTTATGAGCGAAATAAAAAGAAAAGTTGGAGAAAGAAAAAATAATTTGGAAAACCGGTTTTGTAAACCATTTATTCACATCCTTTCAGACACAGCAACATCTTGGGATCTTGATGCTGGGATTTCTTCAATACTTGTTTAACCGATAAATACGACCTACTTCCACAAGTGGTTCTGTCCACTGGTAACTCTGCCTACAACTGCTACACCTCAACTCCGCTAACTCAAAATGATTATGATGATAACCATAATTTCTATGAATTGGTAAGCCAGCGGAAGGTCATCTGTCCGAGGACATCTGTCATATTATGACAGGCTGAGGGACTGATTATCTCAAACTCCTCCTCATTTTCCATCTTCGCATTGGACTGAAGAAGGCACTGGGTGCCGAAACGTTTCCAGGATGAAGATACCCACATGTTGCACAAGTGTCTCATTTATATATGCATATTATTTTCAAAAACATTCATATACGCAAGTATATATATGAGTGTGTATGTACGTATGCATATTGTTACAAGGCGGTTATGTACAAGTGTAATATTATATGCAACAGGCAGGCAGATTGACAGGCGCGGACAATACTACACACACAATGGAGCGGGTAGAGTAACCGAGTAGCGGCCAGTGAAGAGGCGGGGCCAGGAGCTGTGACTCGACCCCTGAAACCACAACTAGATGAGTACATATATATATATATATAAGAGGGAGTTGGAGGAGGCTGAAGAGAAGAGAAGAGGAAGAGAAAGTAGATCAGTAAACACGGATAGGAATCCCTCTTTCTAGGATACCTAAACGTAAAGGGAAGAGAAAGAATCCCAATATCCTGGAAAATTTCTCCCCACCAGCTTGGCAACTTTTCTCTTGCTTCCCTCTCTCTCCATTAAGCCACTCCTCTCTCTCCATTAAGCCACTCCTCTCTCTCCATTAAGCCACTCTGGAGTTCTCAGAATTCTGCGTATCGTGTGTCTTTGTGAGCTGCGGAAACTCAGCTTAGATGACAGCCGCGTATGGCGGCCGTTCCCTTCCATGTGAATATTAAAATACCGACATGTTGTTAGGTAAGACACATATGCAACAGTTAAGTATCTTTATTTCCAAACGTTTCGCCCACATTGAAGAAGCCTACTGTGTAGGCGATACGTTTCGAAATAAAGATACCTAATTGTTGTATATATGTGTTACCTCACTGCCGTGTGATAGGTCAGTTCACCAACCTGTGTTCGGTCACCCCACCGACCTGTGTTCGGTCACCCCACCGACCTGTGTTCGGCCACCCCACCGACCTGTGTTCGGTCACCCCACCGACCTGTGTTCGGTCACCCCACCGACCTGTGTTCGGTAACCCCACCGACCTGTGTTCGGTCAGTTCACCGCCCTGTGTTCGGTCAGCCCACCGACCTGTGTTCGGTCAGCCCACCGACCTGTGTTCGGTCAGCCTACCGACCTGTGTTCGGTCAGTTCACCGCCCTGTGTTAGGTCAGCCCACCGACCTGTGTTAGGTCAGCCCACCGACCTGTGTTAGGTCAGCCCACCGACCTGTGTTGGTCAGCCCACCGACCTGTGTTAGGCAGCCCACCGACCTGTGTTAGGCCACCCCCCCGACCTGTGTTCGGCCAGCCCACCGACCTGTGTTAGGTCACCCCACCGACCTGTGTTAGGTCACCCCACCGACCTGTGTTCGGTCAGCCCACCGACCTGTGTTCGGTCACCCCACCGACCTGTGTTCGGTCACCCCACCGACCTGTGTTCGGTCACCCCACCGACCTGTGTTGGTCACCCACCGACCTGTGTTAGGTCAGCCCACCGACCTGTGTTAGGTCAGCCCACCGACCTGTGTTAGGTCAGCCCACCGACCTGTGTTAGGTCAGCCCACCGACCTGTGTTAGGTCAGCCCACCGACCTGTGTTCGGTCAGCCCACCGACCTGTGTTAGGTCACCCACCGACCTGTGTTAGGTCACCCACCGACCTGTGTTCGGTCACCCCACCGACCTGTGTTAGGTCAGCCCACCGACCTGTGTTAGGTCAGCCCACCGACCTGTGTTAGGTCAGCCCACCGACCTGTGTTCGGTCAGCCCACCGACCTGTGTTCGGTCACCCACCGACCTGTGTTCGGTCACCCCACCGACCTGTGTTCGGTCACCCCACCGACCTGTGTTCGGTCACCCCACCGACCTGTGTTCGGTCAGCCCACCGACCTGTGTTCGGCCACCCCACCGACCTGTGTTCGGCCACCCCACCGACCTGTGTTCGGCCACCCCACCGACCTGTGTTCGGCCACCCCACCGACCTGTGTTCGGCCACCCCACCGACCTGTGTTCGATCACCCCACCGACCTGTGTTCGGTCACCCCACCGACCTGTGTTCGGTCACCCCACCGACCTGTGTTCGGTCAGCCCACCGACCTGTGTTAGGTCAGCCCACCGACCTGTGTTAGGTCAGCCCAATGACCTGTGTTAGGTCAGCCCACCGACCTGTGTTAGGTCAGCCCACCGACCTGTGTTAGGTCAGCCCACCGACCTGTGTTAGGTCAGCCCACCGACCTGTGTTAGGTCAGCCCACCGACCTGTGTTAGGTCAGCCCACCGACCTGTGTTAGGTCAGCCCACTGACCTGTGTTAGGTCAGCCCACCGACCTGTGTTAGGTCAGCCCACCGACCTGTGTTAGGTCAGCCCACCGACCTGTGTTAGGTCAGCCCACCGACCTGTGTTAGGTCAGCCCACCGACCTGTGTTAGGTCAGCCCACCGACCTGTGTTAGGTCAGCCCACCGACCTGTGTTCGGTCAGCCCACCGACCTGTGTTCGGTCAGCCCACCGACCTGTGTTCGGTCACCTCACCGACCTGTGTTCGGTCACCCCACCGACCTGTGTTCGGTCAGCCCACCGACCTGTGTTCGGTCAGCCCACCGACCTGTGTTCGGTCACCCCACCGACCTGTGTTCGGTCACCCCACCGACCTGTGTTCGGTCAGCCCACCGACCTGTGTTCGGTCACCCCACCGACCTGTGTTCGGTCAGCCCAAGGATTTAGCTTTATTTTTGTACTAGGTAGAGTGTTGTACTTTCCTGCTCTCTAGGTGTTGTCTTACGTTCACTGGGATGATGTTTCCGACAAGATGTGGGAAAAAAACACTTATCCGCAGTTTAGGACATTTATTAGAGGAAACGTTTCGCCTCGAGTAGAAACTGAAGAGGCCACGTTTCGCCTCGAGTAGAGACTGAAGAGGCCACTCATGGCGAAACGTTTCCTCTAATAAATGTGCTGAGCGGTATATCATTGTCTTTTCCCGCAATTTGGATTCTCTCTCCGGAAGTTTAAGCTTATCGTCTCAAGGCTTCAAGTCCGTGCAAGAAGCTTTAACTTACTTCTGAGAAGGTCTTAGCTTAATTCAAGGGATTTCAGTTTCCATCAGCGAAACTCAACTCCCATCTGGAGTTCCGGCAAGGCTCGGGATACTACAACTCTCCTTTAATATCCTCATGTCGCCTTTTCCTCGGTGTCTTAACGTAAGTGGTGACCTGTACTTTGCTCTGTGAAGACTTGTCTAATGTGCTCCCTGTGAATCTGAACCAAGATGTCCTCTATTGAGCAACTCTACCAGCAGCTTAAGGAGGAACTGAGGTAACTAAGCTTGACATACAGCGACTGGCTGAGGAAAACAAGAGGATTCGTAGTAATCCTCCTGTGAATCCTCAAGTCAAGAAAGGAACGTGGACAGTGGCTGGAATGCATGGGACAAAGTTAAGGATCAAGAAGACGGATGGAAAGGTAGAAACAACGAAGATCCAGGAGACTGTTGTGGAAACTTGGAACCCATTCTCCGTGCTACCCGACGAATTAGAGTCGACTACTGGGAACGTCATTACAAACGACACCAGGGAAGGTAAGAACATTGTTCTTGTTGGTGATAGTCAGATTAGGTACATGGATAGGGCCTTCTGCTTGAAGGATAGGAGTAGGAGACAGAAGGTTTGCTTTCCTGGGGCTGGGATGGAGGATATTGTTAGCCAGCTTGAGAACATCATGAATAGTAATGGGATCAGTCCTATTATCTGCATCAGTGTTGGAGGCAGTGATATAGGCAAGCGTAGTATTGAGGATTTAGCTAAAAGGTATAGGACAGTAATGGACATAATTAGGAAGAAGGGGGGAGCCTCCCTGTTATATGTGGCATTTTGCCAAGAAGGGGTGTTGGAAATGAGTAGTTGTCCAGAGCAATTGGTATTAACTGTTGGCTGGACAAATACTGTAAGGATAATGCAGTACCATTCATTGACAACTGGGACCACTTCTACGGAAGAAATGACATGCATGCCAGGGATGGGGTTCCCTTATCCAGGGCAAATGTGAGGTTTCTTGCTAGCTCAGTTGAGGGTGTTGTTAGGACTTTAAAATAGGATTAGTTAGAGGTATGGGTTTAGGAATGGAAGATAATAATGTGGAAATATTGACTTAGGCTTCGATATTATGAATCTTAATAATAACAGTCATCGAGTAACACGGGGTAATGATAATTACAGAAATTGTGTAAAAGCGAAGGTGAATAAGAAAAAGGTGCAGAAGAAAAAACAATGTATTTTACGCTAAAAGTCGAAGTCCCAGCATGTGCTGTGAACTTTGATGTCATTGCAATAACTGAAAGATAGTATAATTTAAAGAGTCGGGAAAAGATTTCTGAGTGTCATATTCAAGGTTTTAAGTTGCTCCATGTATATATATATATTTCGGAAAAGGGGGTGAAGTTGCATTATATGTACGAGAAAATATAAATTGTTGCTTAAAAACAGGTATAACAATAGATGGATTAGTAATAGAATCTGTTTGGGTAGAGTTTCTAGAAGGTCAAGGAAAACTAATTCTAGGTGTAATATACCGACCTCCAGGCTTGGATCACGATAGAAGGAGACTTCTTTGGGACGAAATTGTTAGGGCTTCTAGACACAATAACGTAGTGATAGTAGGGAATTTTGACTTAGTCAAATAGACTGGACTTCTTTGACAGGTAATCTGGAGTCCAGTGACTTTATAAAAGTAGTTCAAGACTGTTTTCTGAAACAGTGTGTAACAGAACCTACCAGAGGTAATAATTTGCTCGACCTAGTCTTGTCAAATAAAGAAACCCTTGTAAATAATCTTGGAGATCACTGAAGAGCTTGGCGCAAGTGATCACAAATCCATTACTTTTAATATTACCTGGGAGTACGAGAATAAGGATACGGGAAAAGTCCCCGATTTTCGTTCTGCCGATTATATTGGACTTAGGGAACACCTGTCTAATCTCGATTGGAGTAATCTAGCTAATGGTTTTGTTGACGATGATCATACGATTACGAAGAGATCTGTGTTTATATATTACCAGAGAGAAATTAGGTCAAATAACAAGGATCCCAAATGGGTTAACAGGAGGCTAAAACATCTATTAGGAGAGAAATGAGGAATTTATAGACGCATCGAAAGAGGAGAGGTTAACCTTATTGACCAATATGTTCAGTTTAAAAGAGAAGTAAAAAAGGGGATTAGAAAAGCTAAACGTGACTATGAAATTAGAGTTGCTAATGAATCAAAGACTAATCCAAAAGGGTTCTTTCAAGTGTATAGGACGAAGGTGAGGGAAAAGGTAGGACCTCTGAAAATGGGGAATGGACAGCTGACGGATAACGAACTGGAATTGTGTTCTCTATTTAATGATTATTTTTTGTAAGTCTTTACACAAGAAGACGTCAATGAGATTCCAGAAATTAACAATTATTCAGTTCCTGAAGAATTCAAGTTAACTAATATTACTGCCACGAGGGACATGGTTACCAAACAGATAGATAAACTGAAACAAAAATAAGTCCCTGGGACCCGACTGTGTTTAATACGTCCATCCTAACTGGTGTTGTGCCAGAGATGTGGAAGATAGCTAATGTAGTTCCTATATTCAAATCTGAATGAGGATTAGTCACTAGTGGCGTTCCACAAGGATCAGTTTTAGGCCCATGTTCATCAAGGTCATTAATGACGGTAAAGCCTCGGCCAGTTGCACACGACAATGAAGGCGTCCTGAAGCAACTTCACTTGCAAGCCCCCCTAACGGCAGCTGCAAGTGCAAGTCTTGATGAGTCGTTCACAGTTCCACTGCAAGGTTGAATCTTAACACGGTTAGGGTGGCTCATTGTGAAAAATCAAAGACAATGACAATAAAGGTAAAGGTTTCCCTCCCCAACGGAGATCGTGGGGAGACTAAAGATGAGTGTCACAGCTTCTGCGACTTCACAGGGCGAGGTCTGTAATTTATGCATTCAGGAGGAGCATTGTTCCACTCATCGACAACTCTGAAAAGAAGTTCTCTCCTACGTCCTTGATAAATCTATCTAATTTAAATCAATTTCTAGATATGATTTAATTTGACTTTAAAACTTGAGCTGCCAGTTGTATACAGATCCTCGTTAGCGTCAGCCTTTGAATTTTTTACACCATTCCCAGAATTTCTTCTTGTTCTTTGATGTGTCGCCAGGGAGTGAGAATAATGACCGCCTTGATCTGAAAAGGCTCTCGATGGCCCTTTTCCCGGATATTATGATTGTGGAAATAGATGTTATTGAGTGTTGTCTCATCTTCGTTTCTCTCTTCCTGCTCCTCTCTTTTTCATTCCTCGCCATTTTTCAGCACCTTTATTGAAGTTCGCAAAATAAAAATTTGCATTTCATGTATAGAAATTAAAGAATGGGTGAAGGGAAGGAAGGAAGGGGGAAGGGTCAAGAAAATGAATGAAAAAGGGTATAAAATGAAAGAGGGTGAGATAGTGGAGAAGAAATCAAATTTAAGGAAAAGGTAGAAAAAGGGGAAGGGAAGGGAAAAAGGGAAAGGGAAGGAAAAATGGAAAGTGGAATTGATTAAGTTTAGGTGCTGGGGTACGTGAGAATGTTCTACCATTATAGAGAGTTGCACACATGTCTATAATGGTCGTGGTGACGTGCTGGGAGACAGCACGTCACCACGACTAGGAGACCAGCCCCACACTGCCTACCTCAGCACCTCGTCTGGACCAAAGTGGTAGGAATACATGATTTCGAAAGCATTGCATTGCTTTTTTAACATTCTGGTCGTCTCCATCCAAGGCAAGGTGATACAAAAGAGGAACCATATTCATATCCTTAAGGACTCTTCCTTCAGGATATTAGTGGAGTACTTATAAAGATAGATTTAGATCCTTGAATTTTCACTCTTTCGGGAGACGTAGAATGAGGGGAGATATAATCGAAATGTATAAGTGAATGATGGGCATAAACAAAGGAGATATTAATAAAATACTGAGGATATCGACAAAGGTAGGAACCAGGAATAACGGATTTAAGTTGGATAAATTTAGATTTAAAAAGGACATAAGTAAGTACTGGTTTTCAGACAGTGGTCAATGCGTGGAATAATATTTCGAGTAGGGTAATCGAGGCTAGGACCCTGGGTAGCTTTAAGAAGAGATTGGATAAATATATGAGTGAGAGAGGCTGGGTTTGATTGGTGTCATGGGTACGGGAGTAAATTCTTGGGTAGCTTTGGGAAGGAGGGGTTTTGAGTAGGACCTGCCTTGTATGGGTCAGTAGGTCTTCAGCAGCATTTCTCCATTCTTATGTTCTTATGTTAAAAACTAAGGAAGACTCTTCTCTCAGGTTATTAGTGGGGTACTTAAAGACTAATAATAATAATAATAATAATAATAATAATAATAATAATAATAATAATAATAATAATAATAATAATAATAATAATAATAATAATAATAACAGTAACCCTTCTCCTGTATAAATTAAAATAACAGGAAAAATAAAAAACTTTACAAAACTGGGATGTTTGAATGTGCGTGGATGTAGTGCCGATAATATGAAAGAAATGATTGCTAATGTTATGAATGAAAAGTTAGAGCTAAGGAAGGGGTAGCATTAATGTTGAAGGATGAGGAGGGAATATAAATGTGTAAATTCAATAATTATGTGGATTAAAATAAGGGTCGGATGTGAAAAGTGGGTCATAATAAGTGTGTATGCACCTGCAGAAGAGAGGAGTGTAGACGAGAGAGAGAGATTTTGAGAGATGTAAAACGAGTATGCAAGAACTTTTGAACCAAGTGAAAGGGTAATTGTGGTAGGGGACCTAAATGCTAAAGTAAGAGAAACGTTTGGAGAGGGTGTGGTAGGAAAGTTTGGGGTGCCAGGTGTAAATGATAATGGGGAGCATTTGATTGAACTTTGTATAGAAAGGGGTTTGGTAATAGGTAACACATATTTTAAGAAAAAGAGGATATATAAGTATACAAGATATGATATAGGGCGTAATGGCAGTAGTTTGTTGGACTATGTATTGGTAGATAAAAGACTGTTGAGTAGACTTCAGGATGTCAATGTTTAAAGAGGGAACACAAATATATAAGATCACTTTTTAGTTGTAGCTACAGTGAGAGTAAAAGGTAGATGGGATACAAGGAAAATGAAAGCAGCAAGTAAGAGAGATGTGAAGGTTTATAAACTAAAGGAGGAGGCAGTTAGGGTAAGATATAAAACAACTGTTGGAGGACAGATGGGTTAGTGAGAGTATAGGCAACGGGGGAGATGTTTGATGTAAGATTAAGAATGTAGTGTTAGAGTGTTCAGCAGAAGTTTGTGGTTACAGGCGAGTGGGTGCGGGAGGGAAGAAGAGCGACTGGTGGAATGATAATGTAAAGAGAGTAATAAGGGAGAAAAAGTTAGCATATGAGAGGTTTTTACAAAGTAGAAGTGATGCAAGGAGGGAAGAGTATATGGAGAGAAAAAGAGAGTGGTGCAAATGAGAGAGTGGGTGAGATGTTATCAACAAATTATGTTGAAAAGAAGAAACAGTTTTGGAGTGAGATTAATAAGTTGAGGAAGTTATTAAATGGAGAGTTAGAAGTACGTATCGGGGAAGATGGAGGGAATATTTGGAGGAGTTAAATGTTGATGAAAATGAAGCTGTGATTTCGTGTATAGGGCAAGGAGGAATAACATCTTGTAGGAGTGAGGAAGAGCCAGTTGTGAGTGTGGGGCAAGTTCGTGAGGCAGTGGGTAGAATGAAAAAGGGTAAGGCAGCTGGGATTGATGGGATAAAGATAGAAATGTTAAAAGCAGGTTGGGATATAGTGTTGGAGAGGTTGGTGCTATTATTTAATAAATGTATGGAAGAGGGTAAGGTACCTAGGGACTGGCAGAGAGCGTGTATTGTTCCTTTGTATAAAGGCAAAGGGGACAAAAGAGAGTGCAAAAATTATAGGGGAATAAGTCTGTTGAGTATACCAGGTAAAGTGTATGGTAGAGTTATTATTGAAATAATTAAGATTAAGACGGAGAGCAGGATAGCAGATGAACAAGGAGGCTTTAGGAAAGGTAGGGGGTGTGTAGATCAAGTGTTTACAGTGAACCATATAGGTGAACAGTATTTAGATAAGGGTAAAGAGGTGTTTGTGGCATTTATGGATTTGGAAAAGACGTATGACAGGGTGGATAGGGAGGCAATGTGGCAGATGTTGCAGGTGTATGGAATAGGAGGTAGGTTACTGAAAGCTGTGAAGAGTTTTTATGAGGATAGTGAGGCTCAGGTTAGTGTGTGTAGGAGAGAGGGAGATTATTTCCCATGGTGACATCACACATCCCAGTAAAAGTGTTGCAACGAGGAGAAGGCTGGAGGCAGTGGAGATGTCATGTCTAAGGTCAATGTGTGGTGTGAATATAATGCAGAGAATTTGTAGTTTCGAAATTAGGAGGAGGTGCGGGATTACCAAAACTATTATCCAGAGAGCTGAGGAGGGGTTGTTGAGGTGGTTTGGACATGTAGAGAGAATGTAACGAAACAGAATGACTTCGAGAGTGTATAAATCTGTAGTGGAGGGAAGGCGGGGTAGGAGTCGGCCTAGGAAAGGATGGAGGGAGGGGGTTAAAGAGGTTTTGTGTGCGAGGGGCTTGCATTACAGAAGTTCATGACGAAGTATTAATCGGAGTTTATCTTTATTTGTCACACTGTAAAGTGTCCTAAAATTATCACGCATCAACTTCTAGAATTCATAGTCTTAAGTATTAATAAAGTGCGCCAGGCAAATAATTTTGGTTTATGTTTCATACCAGCTGCTGTTCCTTATGCATGTGGCAAACAATTGACAAGATAATTAAGTTGGTCATATTCGTTATCTTCCTCTTATTATAAGTTTTATGAGAGTTTTAAGTCCAAATTTGCCTTGCCTTTAATTGATCTCAGGCAGAGTCTCACTATAACCTAGCTTGAGTGTATACGAATTAGGTTATTTATAGCCTGTTGTACACCAGTCTCTCTGGTAAAGAACAAATGAAATCCACTAATCTGTGTTCCGCTGATGTCTCGTGTCAGTCTCGGTGGTGGTTCCCAAAAGAGAACTTGTATCATAGTTTAAGATGTAATATAATGTTCACATAAATATATCTTCTTTGGCATGGATATCAGGTACCCTAGATACTCTGACATTTATTATTTTGATTAAATGGGACTGTAGCAAAGCACTAACTAGTATGAAGATGCTGGCTGCTGGAAAGGAGGAGGCTGAGTTAACAAGGCTGCTGGAACGGAGGAGGCTGAGTTAACAAGGCTACTGGAACGAAGGAGCCTGAGTTAACAAGGCTGCTGGAACGGAGGAGGCTGAGTTAACAAGGCTGCTGGAACGGAGGAGCCTGAGTTAACAAGGCTGCTGGAACGGAGGAAGCTGAGTTAACAAGGCTGTGAACACCTGTTCTCTCGACTCTGAGAATATTCACTGCCTTTCCTACTATTACCTGCGTCAGCCAGATAACGAGAATTCATGTAGGAATCCCTACGCAAATTTTCATTCTGTTCCCCAAGTGTCTCGCACTGTATAGTGTTTGACTACAGAGTCACACTGTTTCCTTTATTATACTGATAGTTTACAATTTTACGTGTGATATAACGAATCCGATCTTATGAACTATTATATAAATATCACAGTCATGCTGCTTAAAAGGTCCGTGAATTCTACTAAATCAGCTTCCCAGCGGGAAAGAAAAAAAAACTTTTTCATTGCACACAAGTGTTTAGTCAACAACATTAGCAGATCTCTCGGAAAAGCATCAGGTGTAAGTGTTCAATACATCACTTAAATGTCAATCACATATGGCAACAACACAACTTGTAAAAACATCCAGTGAAAAAAAAAATGGAAATTTCTTATAAAATGCTTGAAAATAATAACTTTTGCTGCATATATCAAGACTTTTCACATCTTATTAAACACTAAGAATTTGATGTATATTTTCCTTATATTGCAATGAAGAGGGAAGGTTATATTTGTATCCCACTCAGTCTTATTGTTCATGTATGTGTAGTCTCTCTAAGACAGGACACATCACTATCAGTCAGAATCAGTCTGTCTATGAGTTAGTGAGTATCAGTATCGGACAGTCATTAAGTGTCATCCAGTCACTATTTATCAGTCAGGGACTAAGGAACAGTAACTATCTGGCAGTCACTAAATAATAATCAGTCACTAAATCACTGAAACAGAATCAATCACTAAGTATCAGCCAGTCATTAAGTACCAGTATCACCCAGTTACTGAGTACCAGTATCTCCCAGTCACTAAGTACCAGTATCACCCATTTACTGAGTACCAGTATCACCCAGTTACTGAGTACCAGTATCACCCAGTCACTAAGTACCAGTATCACCCAGTTACTAAGTACCAGTATCACCCAGTTACTGAGTACCAGTATCACCCAGTCACTAAGTACCAGTATCACCCAGTTACTGAGTACCAGTATCACCCAGTCACTAAGTACCAGTATCACCCAGTTACTGAGTACCAGTATCACCCAGTTACTGAGTACCAGTATCAGCCAGTCACTAAGTACCAGTATCAGCCAGTCACTAAGTACCAGTATCAGCCAGTCACTAAGTACCAGTATCAGCCAGTCACTAAGTACCAGTATCAGCCAGTCACTAAGTACCAGTCAGTCACTAAGTACCAGTATCAGTCAGTCACTAAGTACCAGTATCAGCCAGTCACTAAGTACCAGTATCAGTCAGTCACTAAGTACCAGTATCAGCCAGTCACTAAGTACCAGTATCAGCCAGTCACTAAGTACCAGTCAGTCACTAAGTACCAGTATCAGCCAGTCACTAAGTACCAGTATCAGCCAGTCACTAAGTACCAGTATCAGTCAGTCACTAAGTACCAGTATCAGCCAGTCACTAAGTACCAGTCAGTCACTAAGTACCAGTATCAGTCAGTCACTAAGTACCAGTATCAGCCAGTCACTAAGTACCAGTATCAGTCACTAAGTACCAGTATCAGCCAGTCACTAAGTACCAGTATCAGCCAGTCACTAAGTACCAGTATTAGCCAGTCACTAAGTACCAGTATCAGTCAGTCACTAATTACCAGTATCAGCCAGTCACTAGGTACCAGTATCAGCCAGTCACTAAGTACCAGTATCAACCAGTCACTAAGTACCAGTATCAGCCAGTCACTAAGTACCAGTATCAGCCAGTCACTAAGTACCAGTATCAGCCAGTCACTAAGTACCAGTATCAGCCAGTCATCAAGTACCAGCATCAGCCGGTCACTAAACATCAGAATCAGTCATCAAATATAAGTATCAGTCAATAATTATCATTATCAGTCACTGATTACGAGTGTGTGTCAGTTATGGAGAATGAGAATCAGTCATCCTGTAGTAGGAGTGATCGTGAAGACCTCTCGTAGGTTAATGAAGTTAACCTTAAAATGTTATTATCATGTATCAGCAGGATGCATTGTGTATAATAATGTATATTACTATTATTATTATTAGTATTGAAACTGGGGAATGGGAAGTATTAGGTGGACCAAGAGCTATTCACCAGTTAGTTTTAGTTATGTCGTCTGAGTGGCTAGTTTACTGTGCACTCCGCTTGGTCATCCCGTCAGCGGTAGGACCCGCTTGGTCATCCCGTCAGCGGTAGGACCCGCTTGGTCATCCCGTCAGCGGTAGGACCCGCTTGGTCATCCCGTCAGCGGTAGGACCCGCTTGGTCATCCGTCAGCGGTAGGACCCGCTTGGTCATCCCGTCAGCGGTAGGACCCGCTTGGTCATCCCGTCAGCGGTAGGACCCGCTTGGTCATCCCGTCAGCGGTAGGACCCGCTTGGTCATCCCGTCAGCGGTAGGACCCGCTTGGTCATCCCGTCAGCGGTAGGACCCGCTTGGTCATCCGTCAGCGGTAGGACCCGCTTGGTCATCCGTCAGCGGTAGGACCCGCTTGGTCATCCGTCAGCCGTAGGACCCGCTTGGTCATCCCGTCAGCGGTAGGACCCGCTTGGTCATCCCGTCAGCGGTAGGACCCGCTTGGTCATCCCGTCAGCGGTAGGACAAAAATCTGAACAACAGAGGTCACAATGTGTCTTCGTCAGACTCCACTGAGCATTGTCAGACCCCACTGAGCATTGTCAGACCCCACTGAGCATTGTCAGACCCCACTGAGCATTGTCAGACCCCACTGAGCATTGTCAGACCCCACTGAGCATTGTCAGACCCCACTGAGCATTGTCAGACCCCACTGAGCATTGTCAGACCCCACTGAGCATTGTTGCATCACTAGGAAGAAATATCTGTCATTTCGTATTTTATGGTGTTCATATAGTTGGTGTACACAGTGCACTATAGTATACAGTCTTAATAAAAATGTATTATTACTACTAATATCTGAGTTGCACTCTCATCTATATAGTTGTTTCATCTACTCTATGATAAATGTGGATACAGCCTCAAGATTTCCTTCACACACTGTACCTGCCTTCACACACTGTACCTGCCTTCAAACACTGTACCTGCCTTCAAACACTGTACCTTAATTCTCACATTGTACCTTAACCCTCACACTGTACCTTAACCCTCACACTGTACCTTAACCCTCACACTGTACCTTAACCCTCACACTGTACCTTAACCCTCACACTGTACCTTAACCCTCACACTGTACCTTAACCCTCACACTGTACCTTAACCCTCACACTGTACCTTAACACTCACACTGTACCTTAACCCTCACACTGTACCTTAACCCTCACACTGTACCTTAACCCTCACACTGTACCTTAACCCTCACACTGTACCTTAACCCTCACACTGTACCTTAACCCTCACACTGTACCTTAACCCTCAAACTGTACCTTAACCCTCACACTGTACCTTAACCCACACACTGTACCTAACCCTCACACTGTACCTTAACCCTCACACTGTACCTTAACCCTCACACTGTACCTTAACCCTCACACTGTACCTTAACCCTCACACTGTACCTTAACCCTCACACTGTACTCCCCCTCACACTGTACTCCCCTCACACTGTACTCCCCACTGTACCTCACACTGTACTCCCCTCACACTGTACTCCCCCTCACACTGTACTCCCCCTCACACTGTACCTTCCCTCATACTGTACCTTATCCCACACACTGTACCTTATCTCTCACACGCTGCACCTTATCTCACACACTATACCTTATCTCACACACTGTACCTTATCTCACACACACTGTACCTCACACTGTACACAGCATCTTGCACACACTGTACTGCACCTCACACACACTATACCTTATGTCTCACACACACTATACCTTATGTCTCACACACACTATACCTTATGTCTCACACACACTATACCTTATGTCTCACACACACTATCTCGCACATTGTACTGTATTTCACATACACTGTACTGTATCTCACACACACTGTACCGTATCTCGCACACACTGTACTGTATCTTAAGCAGACATTGTACTGTATCTCACACTGCACTGTACCTCACATACACTATCTCACTGTACTGTACTCTCATCACACACTGCCTCACATCACACACTGTACCTCCCCTTAAACTGTATGTTCCCTCACTGTACCTTCACTCGCATATTGTGACTCCCTATACAATGTATTTCCTCCTTACACCTACCTCATTCACCGGAACTCCCTATACACACTATTTTTTCCTCACACTCACCTTACCTTCCCTTACACTCGCCCTACCTTCCCTCACACTCACCTTACCTTCCCTCACACTCGCCCTACCTTCCCTCACACTCGCCCTACCTTCCCTCACACTCGCCCTACCTTCCCTCACACTCGCCCTACCTTCCCTCACACTCGCCCTAAATGCCCTCACACTCGCCCTAAATGCCCTCACACTCGCCCTAAATGCCCTCACACTCGCCCTAAATGCCCTCACACTCGCCCTAAATGCCCTCACACTCGCCCTAAATGCCCTCACACTCGCCCTAAATGCCCTCACACTCGCCCTAAATGCCCTCACACTCGCCCTAAATGCCCTCACACTCGCCCTAAATGCCCTCACACTCGCCCTAAATGCCCTCACACTCGCCCTAAATGCCCTCACACTCACCCTAAATGCCCTCACACTCACCCTAAATGCCCTCACACTCACCCTAAATGCACTCACACTCACCCTAAATGCCCTCACACTCACCCTAAATGCCCTCACACTCACCCTAAATGCCCTCACACTCACCCTAAATGCCCTCACACTCACCCTAAATGCCCTCACACTCACCCTAAATGCCCTCACATTCACCCTAAATGCCCTCACACTCACCCTAAATGCCCTCACACTCACCCTAAATGCCCTCACATTCACCCTAAATGCCCTCACACTCTCCCTAAATTCCCTCACACTCTCCCTAAATTCCCTCTCACATTACCTTCCCTCACACTCACCCTACCTTCCCTCACACTCACCCTACCTTCCCTCACACTCACCCTACCTTCCCTCACACTCACCCTACCTTCCCTCACACTCACCCTACCTTCCCTCACACTCACCCTACCTTCCCTCACACTCACCCTACCTTCCCTCACACTCACCCTACCTTCCCTCACACTCACCCTACCTTCCCTCACACTCACTCTACCTTCCCTCACACTCACCCTACCTTCCCTCACACTCACCCTACCTTCCCTCACACTCACCCTACCTTCCCTCACAGTCACCCTACCTTCCCTCACACTCACCCTACCCACCCTCACACTCACCCTACCTTCCCTCACACTCACCCTACCTTCCCTCACACTCACCCTACCTTCCCTCACACTCACCCTACCTTCCCTCACACTCACCCTACCTTCCCTCACACTCACCCTACCTTCCCTCACACTCACCCTACCTTCCCTCATATTCACCCTACCTTCCCTCATACTCACCCTACACTGTATCCCCTCTCACAGTGTAACACTCCACTGTCACTGTTACGTAGCCTACAGTAACACTCCACTGTCACTGTTACGTAGCCTACAGTAACACTCCACTGTCAGTCACACTTACGTAGCTCACTGTAACACCATCACTGTCACTGTTACGTAGCTCGCTGTACCACTCCATCACTGTCACTATTACGTAGCTCACTGTAGTAGTCCATCACTGTCAATGTTACGTAGCTCACTGTAACACTACGTCACGCTAATACTTCCTTGATGTGTGACAGGAGAGATACTGTCATCACTTTTAATTAGCCAAAAGTTATCTTTACACTCACACACACTCAACACACACACACACAAATACACACACAACATACGCACACAAACACACAAACATACACACACAAACATACACAAATATACACACAAACATACATACACACACTCTCTCAAGAGATATAGATTCAGAGGTGTCACTGTTAGTCGATGATGTGAAACTAATGAAGAGAATACAAGTGCACGAGGATCAGGTAGGCCTACAAGGAAATCCGTACAGACTGCAAGCCTAGTCCAACAAATGGCTGATGGAGTTAAACCCCAGCAAGCGAAAGGTCATGAAGACTGGGAAGAACAAAGAAGACCGAGGACGAAGTACAGGCTAGGGGATCAAAGGCTGAAAAACTCGCTCAAGGAAAGGGAAAATAACTGCTGCAGCATTTGGTGAAACACGTCAAGAAATTGCAGAAAGTTCAATAGTTTGTAACAAGATTAGTCCCGGAGCTAAGTGGTACGTCATAATAAGAGATGTTAAGGAAAATTAACCTGAAGACACTGGAGTACAGGGGGGACATGATAACAAAATATAAAATACTGAGAAGAATTGACAAGATAGACAGGGACAGAATTTTGGGAGATGGGATACAGGAAAAAGGGGACACAACTGGAAGTTAACAACTCAGATGAGTCATAGGGATGTTAGGAAGTATTTCTGTAGTCAGCTTTAGAGTTGTAAGGAAGTGGAGTAATCTGGAGAGTGATGTAGTGGAGGCAGGATCCATACATAGCTTTAAGATGAGATACGATAAGATTCTTGGAACAGGAAGTGGAGTTATTTGCCACTTCTTGGTTAATCACGCAAAGTGATTTACCTAGAGGTAAGCATAGTACCAAGCATATCGCCAGAGACTCGCATCAAAGCGAAAAGACCTTCCCAGGAGCTGTGAATCGACCCCTGCAACCACAAATAGGCGAGTACATGGGATATTGCAACCACAAAGAAAATTGTTGGGATAACTAGGACCCACATGGGAGGAGAGAAACGTAGAGGAGAAAGTTGATGGAAGTGCTGAGGTAAAACTTTGTGTTAGCATGTAAACGATACGGCAAGGAGAGGGAGGGAGAGAGAGAAAAAAAAAGAGAGAAAGAGAAAGAAAGAGAGACAGACAGACAGACAGATACAGATGAACGAACAAGACTGGACCTTGTATTTACCGCAAAAACGTCTGACGCAGGAGAAACAGAACAGGAGACTTCCCTGGTCTCTAGCGACCACACAGTGCTGAACTTCGAATACACTGTAGAATTTAAAATACATTGTAGAACCTAACGTGAAGTAAAGAACGGCATGTCCGAGGAAGGAGGTATCAGAAGCCAGACTAAAAGAAGGAACTTCCTGAATGCAGCGCTCACCTGATGGAACACCCATCAGGTGAGCGCTGGGAGGCAAAGGAAATCTTAATACCCTGAGAAAGAAGGTGAAATTTACAAAGACAAGGAGAGAATAAAATAAAGGAGCATAATAACATGTAAAAACTCTAGGAGGTAAAGAACAAGTGAGAACAGTAAAGTTGGGGAGAGGGAAAACGTTGAAAAATAATTTAAGAATGACTTATTAGCCAAGATTCAGTCTGAACATAACTGCTTCACAGTCACCGTGACTGGAACAATTCACAAATATCCCGCACATAAGAAAGAGAACCTTATGACGTCGTTTCGGTCACACTTGGACCATTTACAAGTCACGCTGGATATTTTGTGTATTTGTGTATTGTGTAAGATGACAGTATAGACACTGGACAGTTTCTAGAAGTCTTTAAGACAGCAAATGTAGTCTTTATATTTAATGAAGGTGACATGCAGGAAATGTAGAATTAGTTTCACTGATATGCGCACCGCCCATATCAGTGAAACTAAAAAAACAAATAATCAAGAGAGTAATAGAGCACTTGGAAAGAAGTGCTTTCAAAAACACTAATCAGTACGAGTTTAGAGATGAATTTTTTTGTCTTATCAACCTGTTGGAATTCAGTGACAAAGTAAGGGAAGTAAAACTGTACCTCACAAGAGACTAGGGAATAAACTTGAGGTACAGGCAGGAATAACACACAACATACTCAGGTGGATGAAGGAGGTTCTTAGGGGAAGAAAGCGAGGAGCCATTGTCCTGGAGGAGATGCCAGAATGAAGAGTAACAAGCAGGGCTCCTGATGGATCATAAATAGAAGCAATGCCGTACCTGGTTTATATGAATAATGTACCGGATGGGAAAGAGTCGGATGTATCTCTGTTTGCTGCTGATGAGGCGAGACTATAATAACCAGCACACAGGAGAGAAAAACTTATGACGACGTTTCGCTTCGACTTGGACCACTGTGTTTATGGTCCAAGTCGGACCGAGACGTCATCACAAGTTTTTGTCCTCTTGTGGGCGGGTTATTTGTGTATTATTACACTCACGGTATTATCCCTTTTTGTTCTTAACGAGGAGAATAAAAATGAATGAGGAGGGGGAAAGGCTACCCAAGGATCTGGACAAGCTGCAGGATTGGTCAGCTAAGTGGTTACTCGAATTCAACTACAGTAAATGCGAGGTTATGAAGAATGGGGAAGGAACCAAAACATAGACCTGGGGACAGAGGCTGCAGGCCTCACGCAAAGTGATTTACCAAGAGGTGAGCATAGTACCAAGCATATCGCCTGAGACTCGCATCAACCAAATAACCTATGCAGCCAATGCTCGCCTGGCCTTTAGGAATCTTAACAGACATTCAGGGTCCTTCTTGCAGCATATACCAGACTCGTCTTGGACTATGCAGCCTCAACATAGGTATTCAATGAAAATATTGTCAGACCTAAGCGTAATGAGCAATGAGGAATGACTAACAGAACTGAATTTAACGAGATTAAGGGACAGAAGAACTAGGAAAGACATGATAACATACACTTGAGGCACAGGAGGTGAAAGACCGATGAGTCACAGGGACGTCAGGGAGTATTTCTTTAGTTTCAGGGTGTTAGGGAAGCTGAATGACGTCACCAAAGAATTAGTGGAGGCAGACTTCATTCACTAGTTTAAAACCAATAAGAACGGGTCCCACGAGGCAACGAGTGAATATGGCAAGTGGCAAGTTAAGAGGATGGGCCAGGAGTTAAGACTTGACCCCTGCAACCACATATAAGTGAATACATATAAGTGAGTACACAAAAGTCTTTTCCAAGGTAATCCATTTAAGTGTGCACTTCCTGGCTTCTGAACCCAGACTGTATATATATATATATATATATATATATATATATATATATATATATATATATATATATATATATATATATATATATATATATATATATATATATATATATATTATATATATATATATATATATATATATATATATATTGTGTGTGTGTTCAGACAGTGACAATTTTCCTGATATAAACCTTGTTAATAGATACCGTCAAATTGGATTTGAAAGATACGTGAGCATAAACTAGCACATATTTATTAGAAAACGTGTCTTTCTAAGCCAATGATTTATCCTGCCATGAACCACGACTAAACGTGGGGTAATCACAGATTGTTTCCTCAGGGTGTTGTAAACAGTAATTCCTTCAGGAATAGAAACAGTAATATACCGAAGACACTTTCAAAGCCCTGAAGTTTTCACTCATGCAGGAGGAAGACTATTTATCCACACCACTTCTAGACAACAGTTAACACTGACTGTCATTTCGTCGTCCCTACAGGAGAAATTGCTTCCACCATCACCCCACCTTCCTTAAAATCAACATGGACATTGCTGTGGTAATTAGCAATCACAGACATAGCCAGATCTCACAGATCAAAGAGAGCCACTGGTTTACATTAGTTTACATTACGTTAATGTTTACATTAGTGAGACAGCAGGAACACAGAAATGCTCACACAATGAATGGTAGTCAGCAATACACCAGAGTGCAGCACTGTTGTTGTATCAAAAGTACACAAAATACGAGTCTGGAAGTGGCTACTAAAATATATTGGTAAACACACTGTCTTTCTCACTACCTACTGGCTTATATCGCCATTAATCCAAGAAGTTATAAATTAATGCTAATATTTGGTCTTGTGGTGTCGTCGCATTTTGAACGCGAGGAAATATCTGTCCTCTGGCTGAGTGATAAACCCAAGCAATATACAAGCCATTGCAAACTCAGGAGACCCAGGTGTAGGGGTGAAGGTGTAGTAGTGAAGGTGTAGTAGTGAAGGTGTAGGAGTGAAGGTGTAGGAGTGAAGGTGTAGGAGTGAAGGTGTAGGAGTGAAGGTGTAGGTTGAAGGTGTAGAGGTGAAGGTGTAGTAGTGAATGTGTAGGGGTGAAGGTGTAGTAGTGAAGGTGTAGTAGTGAAGGTGTAGGAGTGAAGGTGTAGTAGTGAATGTGTAGGGGTGAAGGTGTAGTAGTGAATGTGTAGGGGTGAAGGTGTAGGAGTGAAGATACAGCTTATCATCCATCTCGTTTTCAGCTCTTCCTCCATGCCTCCAAGTGTGGAAACGCTTCAACTACCTACCAGCCCTTCCTCCAAGATCGTCCTCCAAACTTCAGACACTCTTCACGTGGGAGGAAGCATAGGTGAGAAAGAGGTAGCAGGGCTGACCCTCCAACCTCTACCTCCATGGATAAACCTTCCCTCCTTCGTCAGGAAAAAGTTTACTGGGCAAAAAGTCTTGAGGGGAGCTCTGGAGGACGGTGGGGATGGTGGTGGGGCGAATGGTGGGAGAGTGGTAGTGAGTGGTGGAGAGAATAGTGGGGAGAGTGGAATGCAAGGTGGTGTTTAGTGGTAGTGAAAGGGATGGGCAGGGATGGGGAGAGTACTGGGAGGGGTATGCTGGGTAGTTAAGAGTGGTGGTTGTCAGTGAAGTGTAGAGGGGAGAGATGGTAGGCATTGTAGTGGAGAGTGACGGGAAGGGTCGTGGACAGGGTGGTGGGGAAGGTGTTTAAAGTTATTGGAAGGGATGGTAAGGCAGGGTGGTAGAAGAAGGGGTAGGGGAAGATGCTGAGAGATGGAAGGCAGGGTTGTGGAGAGAGGGGTTAGGAGGTGCAAGGTAATGTGTTGGAAAGTTGAGGGAAAGAATGGTGGGCAGGGTAGAGGAAAGTGGTGGGGAGGGGAGGTAAGCAAGTTGGGGAGAGTGATGGTGATGGAGGTATTTATGGTGGAGGGTAGTAGTAGGAACTGATGGTAGGCAGGTTGTGTAGCATGGAGGGAAGGAGTGCCAGTGTGGTTGACACTGGAGGAAGGGGTGCTAGGCAGTGTGGATGGCACTGGTTGGGAAGGGGTGCTAGGTACTATGGTTGACACTAGTGAGGAAGGGTGCTTTATAAGTGTTCCTGTACAGGGCTAGACTCCGGCTGACTGCGATCTTTCTCTGTATATACCCACTTGTTTCTGCGTGGTGCGCTGATATAAAAATCAATTGTGAGGTCAGAACATAGGGGACAAGAATGAAATAGTTTGAGAAAATGCTTGAGGCTCACTGATGTACCCTTGCTGGGAAGAAACACGGTTTCTAAACCAGCCTGTCCAGCTTATGTAACATTTTTGCCCGAGTGGTTTAGAGCATCACTAGGGAACCTTGCCAGTCTTCCTGTAGTGGGTTCAAATCCTGCTGACTGCAATCTTCCTTTCTATATACCCGCCTGTTTTTGCGTGATGGATATATATATATATATATATATATATATATATATATATATATATATATATATATATATATATATATATATATATATATATATATATATATATATATATATATATATATATATAATATATATATATATATATATATATATATATATATATATATATATATATATATATATATATATATATATATTATTGTAACCACGAACGAGTGGTATCGATCAATATCAACACTGCGACTAGCCAAGGATTGGAACTCATGTTGCTTTGGCCCGCCTCATGTCGAGTGAAAACCCATGACGCTCAAACACAGGACCACGCAATCCTACAAGAATGACGCACCCAGCCAAGCTAGGTGTTTTACCGTCATCCGAGGACATACGGTGGTGTGGGGTGCCTCTGAGCTAATTTCATTCTCCTCCCTGTTTGGTGTACTACCCCCAATGAGCAGTATTTTATATTATTGTAACCAGTAACAAGTGGTATTGATCAATAACAACTCTGCGACTAGCCAACGATTCGAACCCATGCTGCTTTGGCCCACCTCATGATAATCAAAAACCCATGACGCTCTAACCCACAGGACCACGCAATCCTACAAGAAAGACGCACCCAGCCAAGCTAGGGTAGCAGCCGTTAGCATGACGTCATGGCCTGCCACCACACTTCACAGTGACTTCTCATTTATCAAGTGGCTGCCGTGGTAAGAGGAAGTGTTGCACTTTTGTCTCTCATCTGCTCCATCTTTTGTCCAGTGTACCCTTTGGTTTTGGGGCTATACATCTTTGATTATGGGAAAAAGGAAGTCTTTAACACCTGAAACTATAGCTCAAATCATAGGGCTTCACAAAGCTGGGCACTAGACGAAAGAAATAGTTGGGAATGTTTGTGTGTGTGAGCGTTCAGTGAGGAACTGGGTGCAGCGTTTCAAGGCTGGTGGTGGTGTCGAGTTACCGTCTGCCAAACCTCGGCCTGGCCCCTCTTCGAGGGGCCAGGCCGAGGTTTGGCAGCAGTAGTGATGTGTTAAGAAGCAGTGTTAAGAGGCAGTGGTGGGAAACGGTCGATGCGTTAATATTTTTTTTTTTAAATAATGACTTCATAAGAAATTGCTAGCAGCCCGGTATATGGAGTTATTACTGAAAACAAGTTTCTATTAAAGCTGTAATACAGAACCAATAAAAATGACACTGGTTGATGTGGTGCGTGTTCAAGAAAAAAACTGAGAATACATTTGCAGGTGTCATGTATGTTTTACCTGACGATGCATGTGGCATGCTGGAATACGTTACATTGTATTTGACGAATGTCGAGGCCTGGTCTTAGACCGAGCCGCGGGGGCGTTGACCTCCGAAACCCTCTCCAGGTAAACTCCAGGTATAGGCAGGCCTGCCCTCCCGACAGGTGAACCAGCAGTTTAAGAGCATATAGCACCAGGTTGAACCCAGCCAATCACAAGGAAGCCGCCATAGTTGTGAAGCGATGTGGGAGACTCGTGCAGCAACACTGGCAGGGTTACCTAAAGTCTGGTCGCTCACAGTTCTACACTGAGTCTCTTGCTTCCAGTCTTACTATTCTTACTATCTTATTTACTATTCGTACACAGAGTCTGAAGATTCTTCAGTAATATGATACTCTTCATCTCCAAGGAAGAGGGACTTGAATTTATATTTGATAAAGCCACTGGATGGCGAAACGTCTATAATAAAGATACCCAGGTGTTTCACATGTGCGTAATTCTTCATTATGTCTATACTGTGTACCATACATGGACACAGTACTAACCTATTTGTAGTTGCAGGGGTCGAGACATAGCTCCTGGCTGTCTCGTGTGAGTGTGAGTACTCACCTATTTGTACTCACCTATTTGTGGTTGCAGGGGTCGATTCATAGCTCCTGGCCCTGCCTCTTCACTGATTGCTACTAGGTCCTCTCTCTCTGCTCCATGAGCTTTATCAAACCTCGTCTTAAAACTATGTATGGTTCCTGCCTCCACTACGTCACTTTCTAGGCTATTCCACTTCCTGACAACTCTATGACTGAAGAAATACTTCCTAACATCCCTTTGACTCATAGGTATCTTCAACTTCCAATTGTGACCCCTTGTTTCTGTCCCCTCTCTGGAACATCTTGTTTCTGTCCACCTTATCTATTCCTCGCAGTATTTTATATGTCGTTATCATGTCTCCCCTAACCCTCCTGTCCACTAGGATCGTCAGGCCGATTTCCCTTAACCTTTCTTCGTAGGACAATCCCCTTAGCTCTGGGACTAGTCTTGTTGCAAACCTTTGCACTTTCTCTAATTTCTTGACGTGCTTGACCAGGTGTGGGTTCCAAACTGGTGCTGCATACTCCAGTATGGGCCTGACGTATATGGTATACAGAGTCTTGAATGATTCCTTAGTGAGGTATTGGAACGCTATTCTTAGGTTTGCCAGCCGCCCGTATGCTGCAGCAGTTATCTGATTGATGTGTGCCTCAGGAGATGTGCTCGGTATTATACTCACCCCAAGATCTTTTTCCTTGAGTGAGGTTTGCAGTCTTTGGCCACCTAGACTATACTCTGTCTGCGGTCTTCTTTGCCCTTCTCCGATCTTCATGACTTTACATTTGGCAGGGTTAAATTCAAGGAGCCAGTTACTGGACCAGGCTTGTAGCCTGTCCAGGTCTGTGTGTGTGTGTACTCACTTAATTGTGGTTGCAGGGGTCGAGACTGAGCTCCTGTGTGTGTGTGTGTGTGTGTGTGTGTGTGTGTGTGTGTGTGTGTGTGTGTGTGTGTGTGTGTGTGTGTGTGTGTGTGTGTGTGTGTGTGTGTGTGTGTCGTGCCGAATTAGTAAAACTTGCGATTTTGGCTTAAATAGCAACGCTCTTCTTGCCGAATAAGGCAAGCGAATATTTGTGTATGCAATAATTTCGGAAAAATCATTCTGAACCTAACGAATAAAAATACATTTAATTGTGTTTGTTTATTATTAAATTATTGTAAACTTATCTAAAATATATTTAGTTGGATTAGCCTAAATTAAATTGCATTTGTTATAATTAGGTTAGGTACGTTTTTGAAGGTACTTTTGGAACAGAATTATATATATATATATATATATATATATATATATATATATATATATATATATATATATATATATATATATATATATATATATATATATTGTACATATGCTTTCACTCTTATTTGGCGAAGAAAGTGTTTACTTACTTTTGCTCTTTCCTCATTTCTACCTTGGGTAATTGTGCTACGAGCAGCTGTACAGGCCACAAGACTTCACAAATAACCCTCACATAGGAGAGAGAAGCTTACTGTAGCTTCGTCAGTGGTCCAAGTCGGGTCGAAACGTAGTCGTAAGTTCCTCTCTCCTATGTGTGGGATATTTGTGTATTGTTCCAGTCATCGTGTTGTGCCTTTACATCTGTGTAATCTATAACCCTCTGGAACTACCGGAGAAGTACTCTGTATAAATGTATTTTTATTAGCCTCGAACTAATAGTTCAGAATTATGTGGCATTAGTTATGAAATATGCACTGAAGACTTGAAATATTTAAATCCTATATAGACTGCAAATTGATCTTTAAGGCCGCAATTCATCTGGGCACTAACTTGAAGAATATTAGTTTCTAACACAAGGATCAGAGTACAGGACGGCCCGTTTTACAGCGCTTCTGTGTACAGCGTTTCGCTAATACAGCGGTTTTCAGCTACACCCATTCATTTATTCAGACTTATACAATAAATATATTCACCATTCACTTTAAACTAAGTGTAAATCTGACGGCATATGCGTTCTCTGATGCTCCTTGAAGTAGAGTCTGTGTATGTCTCTCCTTTGGCTATTTTAGATTAACACATCATTCAGTGAATATACTTAATGTTCTGTCCTCAACACCTTTTTATAAATAGTGTAAGTGCAGTGTCATTGTTTGCATTATAAAACAATGTTTACAGCGAGGCCCAAGTGTCTACAGCGAGGCCCAAGTGTCTACAGCGAGGCCCAAGTGTCTACAGCGAGGCCCAAGTGTCTACAGCGAGGCCCAACAGTATCTACAGTAAGAGTTAACAGTGTTAACTACAAGGACCAATAGTGTTCCCAGCGAGTTTGGACGCAAAACGGCCAGCACTTCAGCCTTTACACTGCCTCAACATTTTATGGGACAACGTGTAGCTTTGTATAGAACTTTATCAAGTTAGAACACGATAAAACTTCATGCAGAGATGAACAGTGTCCTAATAAAAGCTTCGCAACGACGTGTCGTTACTGCACTATCGTCTCAAGTAACGACGTTTGGTCCGCCACATAAAAACCGAACACCATTATCAGCTAAGCAGTTTACACAGTCAGGTAGTTCACACAGCCAGGTAGTTTACACAGCCAGGTAGTTCACACAGCCAGGTAGTTCACACAGCCAGTGCATATATACATGAAATGGTAGCCAAGGTGCCGCGGTCCACTTAGAGCCGTAAACCCACCACGGACACCTTCCCAGTGGCTCTCTCCAGACACAGGTTATCATCAGGGGTCCCCAAACTCTTCAGCTCATCGACCCCTTCGTGACGTTTCAGATTATTTAACGGCCCAAAAACACTTATATGAAAATAATTTTTATATGCTGATGACACTGTGCTTTTGGGAGATTCTGAAAAGAAGTTGCAGAGGTTGGTGGTTTAGTTTGGTAGGGAATGTAAAAGAAGGAAATCAAAAGTGAATATAAGAAAGAGTTAGGTGATGAGGATAACACAAAAAATTAGGTAACGAAAGATTGGAAATCAGGTTGGAGGGAGAGAGTATGGAGGAAGTGAATGTATTCAGATATTTGGTAATGGACGTGTCAGCAGATGGGTCTATGAAAGATGAGATGAATCATAGATTTGACGAAGGGAATAAGGTAAGTTGTGCACTGAGGAGTCTGTAGAGACAAAGAACTTTGACCATGGAAGTAAAGAGGGGAATGTATGAAAGTATAGTTATACCAACGCTCTTGTATGGGTGTGAAGCATGGGTGATGAATGTTGCAACGAGGAGAAGGCTGGAGCAGTGGAGATGTCCTGTCTGAGGGCAATGTGTGGTGTGAATATAATGCAGAGAATCCGTAGTTTGGAGATTAGGAGGAGGTGCGGGATTACCATAAGTATTATCCAAAGGTCTGAGGAGGGGTTGTTGAAGTGGTTCGGACGTGTAGAGAGGATGGAACGAGTGTATAAATCTGTAGTGGAGGGAAGGCCTTGGAAAGGTTGGAGGGAGTGCGTAAAGAAGGTTTCGTGTGCGATGGGCCTTGATTTCCAGCAACCATGCGTGAGCGTGCTGGACACAAATGGCTTTTAGGACTTGACATACTGTTGGAGGGTGAGCAAGGTAACAATTATGAAGGGATTCAGGGAAACCGGCAGGCCGGACTTGAGACCTGGAGATGGGAAGTACAGTGCCGACACTCTGAAGGAGGGGTGTTAATGTTGCAGTTTTAAAACTGTAGTGTAAAGCACACCTCTGGCAAGACAGTAATGAAAATAATGATGAAAGTTTTTCTTTTTTTCTGGCCACACTACCTTGGTGGGAAACGGCCGATGTGTTAATAAAAAATAATGTCTGGATGCGTGACAGTATGTTGTTTTATTTACCATTTCGATTTAATGTTTATATTACTAACGTACGTACGAATGTAATGGTTCTTTCAAAGATGAAAATATTCTTGATGACTGGTGAGTTGCGGCCTTATTGATAGGTCATAAACCTAACCTGCTACTACTGACAGTGATAATGGTTATTTATAATCATAACCATGATTATTAAATTGGTGGACCGGTAAGCCAGTAGAAGTCCTCGGTCAAATGACCAAAAGCTCCAGCTGTGAGTCATCCTATGACTGAGACCTACCTACACCACTACTACTTTTCTACCATCTGACGTCTCTCGTATCAGTCTCTCTATCCCTCCTTCTACCCTCCCAGTAACAACTTTCGTTCCTACTCCAGTATTAAATGAGTTTGGAGAGCTTGATCATTCAGCAACATCCCCCCCCCCTATCATCTCCGTTCCAGTACTTACCACGTCGATGAGC
This sequence comes from Cherax destructor, assembly GCA_009830355.1. Lineage (NCBI taxonomy): Eukaryota > Metazoa > Arthropoda > Malacostraca > Decapoda > Parastacidae > Cherax > Cherax destructor. Next base: position 167,743 of record WNWK01001768.1, on the reverse strand, counting down.
TGGGAGAGCTTGAGGCCCAGCTTAACGATGAGCTTCTCAGAGTTGTTACCGACGGGTCGAATGAGGCGGTTGTAGTTGCTGAGGAGGTCGTCGTAGAGTCTCTTAGCGTCTGGGTTGGCCTCACACCCTGTATGGTGAGACAACACACGTTAATCAACATTAACCAACACGCAAGCTAAAAATGCACCTAAAGTAATGAATAATAATAAAGGTGAATGAAAAAAAACAGAAGAGTAAAGATAAGACAGTAAAACTGTTTTCGTTTTCTGGTGGAAGTGGCCTTTTAAGTGTCGTGTACAAACACCATTGGCCAGTCTTACCTCTTACATATATTACATTTTTTCGGTTGGTAAATCGGGGTTTAAAGCCTATCGACAACACTCGGATCATTAATGCAGCAGACAAAAATACTTTAATCTCGAAAATTGGTATTAAAGTGAACGTATATACGCTGAAATACACCCCTCAAGGTATATATCCTGTGCACACACTAATTCTTGAAAATGACAATAATAAAAATTGTAATAAAGTTTATACAGTGATGATGTTATCTCAAAGAACAAGCTAAATTTAAAACGTATTAACTTTTGGGAGCCTAGCTGTATGACCCTTGTAGGTTCAGAACTTTCTTTTGACTATAAAAATAATAATTTTGGCAGCCTGTTTTAAGTCTAGATTTCGTGAACACAGGAGGTCCGATTAAAAGAAAGCACTAAACCGACAAGGGTCACACAGCGCTGCGGGCACAAAATAGTGCTGGGGCTATAAATAGCTGGGTGGAGAGGGGAATCAGAGGTGAGGGGAGAAAAGGGCTGGAAGGGACGCTAATGGCTATGTGTCAAAGTTCGTATAGTAAAGCACTTGCTGAAAAAAAGTCAAAAAGTGATTGTAGGTCAAAGGCAAGACCGTCTGCAAGAAGGGAAGGTGAGGTAAGAGTGGCAGGGCGGCGGCATCGTTGGAGGTAAATCCTGTGAGCTCGCTGCTAAACCGGACAATCTACAAGAAAGTGAAGAACCTAAATAGGGACCCGACAAACCTCACAGAGAGGAATAGGGTGTCATTCCAAGAGATACCCATGGGTATGGCGAGTATGGCCGATGCGGAGATGGAAGAGCACAGTTTCCCGAGTATGACAACGGTGGTAAGAAGATGACCACAAACCTAAAAGCGGTTTAATAGAGTGCAATTTGTTATGGTGCATGTCCGACCACCGTTGTTGCCAATGGCCGCGAAGACGGGCAGAAATGACTAAAATAATCTCTGAACGGAACACCTCTAAAGGAAACAGAAGATCATGTAGCGCTGACAGTGCAGCAGCATCCGCCTGTTCACTGCCCTGCACATCAACGTGTCCAGGAACCCAACAGAAAACGACGTCCTTGTTTTTGCTAGCCACACATCACAACCATAGTTGAATACGAAGGACTAATGGATGGGGGGAATCAAATTGTTTGATGGCTTGTAAAGCACTGAGGGAGTCTGAAATGATCACAAACGTCAAAGGAGATATATATGTAATATGGAGAAGCACTATGAGGATGGCATACAACTCGGCAGTAAAAATACTAGCCGAGTCTAACAAATGACCTCAGACAACATCGTCAGGGAACACCGCCGACAACCCAACACCGTGAGAAGATTTAGAACTATCTGTATAGACAGTAACGGCATGAGCATGCGACCGGAAGTGATCAAGAAAAAGAGCGAGAAGCAATTGTAGGTAGGACAGCTTTGGCGCACTGCAGTAGGGGAGAACAGACACGAACCGTCGGAACCTCCCAAGGGGGAAGGGAAAAGGCAGACGCTAAATAAACATATAAAGGAGGCAACTGGAGAGAAGACCGGCGTGAGTGAAGACGAAGAGAAAACGGTTGGAGTAAGCAGGGGCGCTGAACAAATAACGGGCTTCTACTAACGTCCGAGACCAGCCTATACGTAGACGGAACACGAAGGTCATGAGAGTCGACAAAGTAACGAAGCCAATGAGCATCACGACGATCAGCTAAGGAAGGAACATTCGCTTCAGCATAGAGGCTTTCAACAGGGGATGAACGAAAGGCACCAAAGCATAAACGTAGACCCTGATGATGGAGATCTAACTTAGAAAAAGTTGTAGGAGAAGCCGCAGAATAGACTTGGTCTCCATAATCCAGCTTGGACAAGACTAGGGTGGAATGCAAACGGAGGAGAGTCCGGCGATCTGCTCCCATGAACGATGCGCAAGAATTTTAAGGAGATTCAGCCGACCATGGCAAGCTGCCTTCAGAGAGGAAATGTGAGGTTTCTATGTCAACCGGCGATCGAAGAGAAGTCCAAGAAACTTGACCGTATCACATTCTGGAATACGTGAGCCGTGTAAATACAATGGAATATCTGGGACAAGAGGACGTCTAGTGAGGTAATGAAATGGGTTTTTGTACTGGGAAATTTAAATCCATGAGAAGTGGAGGCCGCTACCAGGCGACAGTCAGCGCCTGCGTAAGCTATAGCGAAGTATATCCAAATAAAGTGACGACCATATATGCGATGGAAGATCGGAAGTAGGTCATTTGAGAAAAAGGGTAGTGCTAAGGACACAACCTTGTGGGACACCCTCGGCCTGAACAAAGTCTGAGGAAAGCGAGGCTCCAACACGGAGCAGCAAGGAAAGTTGGTAGATTACCGCGGAGGCCTAAGGAGTGGGCTTGAGCTAAAATGTTGTATCTCCAAGTGGTGTTATATGCCTTCTCAAGATCAAAGAAGACTGCTAGGACGGAGTGTTTGTTAGCAAAGGCATTTCGCACATACGTATCTAAGTGGAACAAGGGATCCAAAGTAGAGCAGCCTTTGCGAAAGCCATATTGGCGAGGAGAAAGACTATTGTGAGTCTCCAAATACCATATCAGACTTCTATTCACCAACTGATCCATCACCTTGCAGATTACACTGGTCAAAGCAATGGGACGATAGTGAGAGGTATCAAGCCCCGAGGTGCCTGGTTTGCGAAACGGTAGTATAATGGTAGATTTCCATTGTTGAGGGAGAACCCCTCACGTCATAACAAGATTGAAAAGACGCAAAAGGACTGTAAGAGCTGTAAAATGCAGATGTATAAAACTGATAGGAATATCATCAGGCCCAGCTGCAGATGACTGGCAAGTGTAAAGCGTGGACTCTAGCTCTAGAAGAGAAATCGAAGGGCAATTGCTCCTTGGTAGACTTAGGCACGAGAAATGAGGGACTGAGGTGAAGCCCTTGGGAGACACGGACAAGATAGTTCCCGATTTCCGTGGCAACCTCAAGAGGTTCCGCAACACTAACACCAGCAACCCTCAAAACGGGAGCTGGGTCCGGGGTGTACTTGCCACACAACTTCCGTACCTTCTTTCAAACCGCACACATGGGGGAAGTCGAGGTAATGGTAGACACAGTCTTGCCAACAAGTGCGTTTAGCGTCGCGTATGATGCGGCGAGCGACTGCCCTTGCCCGCTTAAAATCCAAACGATCTAAGGTCCGATTATGTCGATAATGGCCCCATGCAGCACGTTTCAAATGCACTGCACGGACGCACGCAGGAGACCACCAAGGCACGCATGTCCGAGAATGCCTGCCTGAGGTTTAAAGAATAGAACGTGATGCTGTAGTCAAAACTAAGGTCGAAAACTGGTGTACCAGCTCATCAATAGAGGACGAAGGAGGGTCCCCACAAAAAGCGGTAAGATGGGAGTATAAGTCCCAATTCGCTCGTGCAGATTGCCAACGAGGGCTACGAGGCGGTCGGGAATATGTAGTAGAAGTAAGAAGAATAGGAAAGTAATCAATGTCATGTAAATTCGGGAGAACTGACGAAGCGTAATCAAGTGCAATTGACGAGGAGCAGATAGAAAGACTGAGTGAGAGAGACAATGGGTGGGAGCACCTGTATTTAAAACATGAAGAGGATGAGAAGTGAGAAGAGTGTCCAACTGATCACCACGAGAGTCACAGTGGGACCCTCCCCGAAGATGATGGTGAGTGTTAAAATCACCTAACAACAAGATGGGAGGCGGCAGAGAAGAGATCAAGAACGCAACATCCGAGATACAGAATGTCCGGGAAGGGGAGAAATAAAGAGAGCAAACTGTATAACATCTGTGCAAATAAATATGGGCTGCAGTATAATGCTGCAGAGAACGAACAAAGACCCGCACAAGAAGTGCACTCTCATTAAATGATTCATCAGGAAAGGGATCAGAAGAATGCAACAACACAGCCCGAAACGGGACGAATAACAGCTGAACGAATTTTGGGCTTTTGTAACCCATCACATACTGGGGAAAACTGGGAGACCAACACCTGGAGCTCTTCCTGATTACCCCTGAGGCCACGAATATTCCATTGTAAATAAGTCATTATTCACAAAGACAGGTATGCCAATAATAAGAAGCAATAAAATCTATGGGCTATTAGGGTCAGTGAAGGCTATGTGTGGAAGCAAGGGTAAGCGAAGGAGGAATCAGATTGGTGCCAGGGTCGTGAAAAATAAGAAGGGGTAGAAGGAGGTGCGCTGGTGTCCATCACCTAAGTGTTAATGGACTGCGTGGGTGCCCATCTGCCAAATGTATTTTTTTATATTATGTGGTGTTTCTTCCTGTTAAATATCTTGTCTCTGACCTCTTCTCAACGACTTCAAACGTTTATGGCTGAAGCGTCTTAAGCATGAAACCTTCTAAGTATAGGCTATGTAGATTTAAAGTTGCTAATATATTAACAATTAAAAAAATGGTGTTGCTGGATTTTGTGCTAAACGGAGAATGTCTCGTGTGGTCGGTTTGAAACTTGTAGCGCTGGTCCATTTCCATGAAGGGAAGGATCTTGGTGTTACTGAGCTGCACAAGTCCCAGTTTGACACATTTATAAAGCAAATAGTGATGCTTATTTCCCTTCATAAGCTGATTAATATCTTTCCTATTTGGTTTCAAAACTTAAGCGTGAATCTTACATGAAAAAGAAGATATTATATAAATTTAGGCTATATACAGTAGGTGCAAATTTGTTAACACGCTAACATAGTTAAGAAAAAAATGAATCGCTGGATTTAGTGCAATAATTGGACGACTCATCTTCTGATCGGCTTCAAACTTTTAACAATAGTGTGGGCCTAATGGCCCATTCTGGGCAGGTCTCTCAAATCAAACCTCTTCTTAGTCATACATATGTCCAACTTGACATTAGTCGACTCAGGAAGTCAACTTCAACATTCCTCACCTAACTTCACCTACTTTGCCCACTATATATACGCATTTCCTCCGCAGGTTTGTGAAGTGATAAAGCCCACTGTGTGGGCGAAACGTCGTCAATAAAGGATCAGATTATACTGCATTTACGTTTCTTTTTTTCAAGACAATACTTTCACTGCTGATCATTCATCCAGTGTCGTGTCAGAAGCATGATGGCATCTACACTTGTGTTACTAACTTTTTGACATGTTGATTGTGGGCGAAACGTTTTAGCAATAAAGATACCCAACTGTTGCACATGTGTCTTAATCGTCTACTTTAAGATATTTTATATCATTTTCAGCATTTCTTTCATACGTATTATCTTTGGTAGTTATCAGCACTACATAAATCCTCTCGATAGACAGTTGCTACCGATAGCACATGCGCATATAACTTCTGTATTGGAACTCATAATAGCATTCATCTCGCAATTTTGCACATGGATGGAAAAAACTAAGAGGGATTATTAGTAGGGATTAATTTTTCATATGGAGTTGAAGCCCCTATATTACATATTGACATATAATCATTACTTTTTTGCAAGTGGATTGGAAGCCAGCAGAAGGCCCTGGTCAAAAGTCCAAAAGCCCAACTGAGTGGGTCATCGAATGGCTAAGTAAAAATAGATATTTTCATATCTTGTGAGAAATAAAGCACGCCTGTATATGCACGCCATCGTGGTGCAAGAAAATAGATCATCTTCCAGTAAGCTCCCCTTCGTTAGTCACTTAAAAAACATTTGTCAGAACTGAGCCCCATCTGGTGATGAGGTGTCCTGATTCGTTGCTTGCAGTGACAGTCTTCTGGGACATTGTACCCTACACACAGGGAACTTTTAGTAAGGCGAGAGCTAAAATGTCCCTGTGTGCCACACGGCCTAGGGCAGCCAGACAGAAGTACGGTACAGTGGCTGTCCGGAGGTGTACCTTGCACCATCATCTTTAATAGCGGATGTTGGAGACAAGACACGCGCCAAGCGTGACTCTCTAGCTCGCCAACACTGCCTCACATCCTGGGGGAAAAAAACATACACAGGCATCTCCAACGTTACACACGTACTCCACCACCACTGCTTTCACATGTGTTAAAAAACACAGGCATCTCCAACACTACACACGTAATCCAACACTGCTCTCACATCATGTGTTAAATGCCATAGGAATCTCCAACACTACAACACGTACGCCAACACTGCACTCACATCGAGAGGTAAAAATCACAGGAATCTCCAACATTACGGTATTAAGTGTCTCAAATCCTCGGTAAAAAAAAATCTACACCACACCACCACCACAGGAACATCACCACCACAGGAACATCACCACCACAGGAACATCACCACCACAGGAACATCACCACCACAGGAACATCACACACTCATTTCAAGCTCCACGGACATTACTCTTCCCGTCCCTGCCTCTTACTCCAGATAAACACAACAAGCTTTAACACACTGTAAATTTAAGTAATGGCAATAAGAGAAAGCCTACAACAACGCCATAAACATCTCAGTGGGGATGACGCTATACTTAGAGTTTCGTTAAGTTCGTGATCGAGAAGGGTATTCCTGGGCCTTTGTAACTCTCCCCCCACGCACTCACACACACATCACAGCAGATGTACGGTCAATTAACGCACACACTGCACACACTTTTCCAGAGCGAGCACTGGGTGTGTCAGTGCCTACTGTGTGTGTGTGTGTGTATACACAAGAATACCCTCGGATTTTTCCGATCTTTTATTTTCATAAGAACTTAAGAAAGGAGGAGCACTGCAGCAGGCCTGTTGGCCCATACTAGGCAAGTCCTTCACATTCCATCCCATAATTGTTTTAATAGGTATGATCACTGTAATCATGTGGTTTTAAGAACATTGCGTATGTCACCTTCCTCCTGGCCCCTCTCACCTTCCTATGTATGATCCCTACGAGTTAATCGCTGCAGTATACTAATAATAATAACATTCCTCTCTATTAGTTCCTTGGATACCCTCACTACCTGAAGCTTCTGCAGGAAAACTCAGAGTAGTTTCAAACTTTGTAATAAAGATATCTGACCCCGGGATGTGATACCTGACCCTTGGCTCTGATACCTGACCCCGGGATGTGATACCTGACCCTTGGCCCAGATACCTGACCCTTGGCCCTGATACCTGACCCTTGGCCCTGATACCTGACCCCGGGATGTGATACCTGACCCTTGGCCCTGATACCTGACCCCGATATGTGATACCTGACCCTTGGCCCTGATACCTGACCCCGGGATGTGATACCTGACCCTTAGCCCTGATACCTGACCCCTGGCCATGATACCTAACCCCTTGCCATGATACCTGACCCCTGTCACTGATACCTGACCCCTGGGCCTGATACCTGACCCCTGGCACTGATACCTGACCCCTGTCACTGATACCTGATCCCTGTCACTGATACCTGATCCCTGGCACTGATACCTGACCCCTGGCACTGATACCTGACCTCTGGCACTGATACCTGACCCCTGGCACTGATACCTGACCCCTGGCACTGATACCTGACCCCTGGGCCTGATACCTGACCCCTGGTACTGATACCTGACCCCTGGGCCTGATGTCTGACTCCTGGCCCTGATACCTGACCCCTGGAACTGATACCTGACCCCTGGTCCGTGTTTCTTTACTTGCTGGAATATGCGATCCTTTGTTGCTGATGATTGACCTCCGCGCGTGACGCGACGGTCAGTAATACTTTTGTTCAGACTTGAGAAAAAGCTTCGACTTCTTCGTGCAGTGAATCCTGGAACTTCCAATTTTTTTAGGCCTATTCTCTACGTAATAGACATGCCTTTCTTCGCCACTGCATCCTGGAAATTATTCCCTTTAAAGCCACTTTGCTTATCTTCTGAAGTCTGATTATTATTTTTCTTCCTCCTGCTACTCCTCTCTTACGGAATTTACAGAGGAACTTCATGGTGGTACTGAGGATGTTTTAGCCACCGCTCGTGACGTGGGATGAAGTCTGCAGGACAACATAGTCTGCAGGACAGCATAGTCTGCAGGACAGCATAGTCTGCAGGACAGCATAGTCTGCAGGACAGCATAGTCTGCAGGACAGCATGGACACACAGCTTAGCCACGGTCTGATGTTCGTCGGTGGAATTTCCAAACCTAACGAGAACATTGACGTCATTACAAAAAAAAATACCACTTATAATTCTCCGACTTCCAGAAGAGGCTACGACCTGGTGGAACCCTCTTCTTCTGCCATCGCAAGACGTTACTTCTCAGGTTAGGTTTGGTAAGATTCGTCAGGAAAAATGACAAGCGTTTCCCGACGCGGGACTTAGTCATATGATGACCCTTGCGCTGGAGCTTTTGGTCATCTGACCGAGGTCTTCCGCTGGCTTACCCATCCACCCTTTTAAATATTATAATTATAATTATAACCATTACGTCTCAGCTTTAGAGCAGTTAGCATATAATGACAGCCTAAGATCACCAGTGTTGACAATGGTGGAGGAATCGTCTTCATGACAAGTACAGCTACACCAACAAGATAATGGAACTCCTTAATAATGCAAATATGTACACGCCCATTTCGGCACAAACGCGGAACTCAGAAATTTTCTCTCAGAAGTTAAGAAACATCCTCTATCTGAACGAGGAAGCAAGTATACATAAACCTACCGACAGGACGTATGATTTCCCTGAAGCCCAAACTCTGGGGTACATTTAAGACCCGTCACCTCGGGTACTGGCAGTGCTCCTCACAAATTGACCTTGGTAATGACAAAATTCTTTTCAATTTGCTTGACACTACCAGTAAGGCACAGTTCTGGCACCCGGTGATTTCCAATTCAGGATCATGAACACCCACATGAGCACAAGAATCTCGCCAGTTTAGATCTTGTATCACTGTACACTGACCTCCCAGTAGGGTGTCGCCTTCATCCTTTTTCATGGTGTGGGAGGATCCGAAATACCCTGTGCTCCTCAAAGATTCCGTTGATTGAATCGAGTAGCGCGTGAACTACAACAATTTCTCCTTCGGTAAGGAACTTTACATGCAGCAGACGCGGTCCTCGGGAATCCCTTCATGGAAGATCTTTGACTTGGAGCAATGTCATGACATCATCCCTGCAGGAGTATCTGTGATGAGGTGTATCAGTGACATCCTCATCAATGCTCAAAGACGATCCAGTTGGCCTTAGTGTGGGAAGGACGAGCTGGTGAACGTGGGACGTATTTTAGAGATTTTTTGGGCGGCAACGGGGATGAGGGTAAATGGTGCCAAATCTAAGTTATTGGAGGTGGGCATGTGGGTGGGGGGGTCGCTTGGGAGAAGAGTATGGATGGAATGTTGGGGATTGGATTAAAATTTGTGGAATTGTGTATATGACGGATGTGGGAGTGGTCAGGCAGGTGAACTCTGATGAGGTGGTGGGTAGGGCTCTGGGTAGAATGAGGGGTTGGAGGGCGGGTGACGTAACAGAGGGTGGTGTTGGTGAACACCCTTGTATATAGTAAGGTGTGGAATGTAGCTGCCGTATATCCTTTGAAGATATCAGGGATTTACAAAAGAAAGTGTTAAGGTATGTGTGGGGGTATGGAAGACCGTGGTTTAGAAAGGAGGTTGTAATGATGAATGTCCAGAGAGGAGGTTGGGTCTTATTCCTTTAGAAAGTCGTGTGAAAGCAGTGTATGTGAAACAGTGTTTTTTTAAGGAAAGGGGGGGGGGTGCGGGGAAGACGTGTAGGGAAGGTCATGGAGGGTGTACGAAAGTGGTGGGGGGAGGGGTCTGCGGGTGTGTGATGATATGGCAAGGCAGTTGTTGGCAGTGAGGGAGCCTAAAAGGGTAAAGGTGGGCAGGGGTGGTGCAGGGGCAGGAGAATTTTCCAGTTTATAATTGGATGGAGATTTTTTGGGGGAGGGGGATAGGAAGATGCGTATAATGCCTAAGGTTAGGGAAGTGGCATACAGATTTTTATTGGGTATATTGGCGTCAAGGTCGGAATTATATAGAATGGGACTGGTAAGTACAAATGCGTGTCAGAGGTGTGGGGATGAGGAGACAGCATATCATGCTGTCTACTTTTGTGAATCTTTAGAGGTGGTGAGGCTGTGGTTTGCAAGGGTGATCTTATTGGTGGGAGGGGGGCGAGTTTTCGCCCTTAAGGGCTTAAAGTTTTGATGTGGGGGGCGTACCGAGTGAGGTGGGGAGGGCAATCATGTATGTAAACGCGGATTTTTTGTATGTATCGTGGAGAATGAGGGAGGTGGGTTGGGCCTGTAGGGTAAGAGCATTAGCGGGTCGCGTGTATTGGTCGATGTGTAGGAACAGGATATTATATGGAGGTAAATGGACATCGTGTTTCTCTGAGGGATATAGATCATTAACGGTAGCAAAGTTATTACAGTGATCCAACACCAGGATCACCATCCTCCAACACTAAGATTACCACCCTCCAACACCAGGATAACTCATCAACACCAGGATAACTCACCAACACCAGGATCACCACCCTCCAGCACCAGGATCAAAATCCTCCAACACCAGGATCACCACCCTCCGACACCTGGGTAACCACCCTCCGACACCAGGGTAACCACCCTCCGACACCAGGGTAACCACCCTCCGACACCAGGGTAACCACCCTCCGACACCAGGGTAACCACCCTCCAACACCAGGGTAACCACCCTCCAACACCAGGGTAACCACTCTCCAACACCAGGGTAACCCCTCTCCAACACCAGGATAACCACTCTCCAACACCAGGGTAACCACTCTCCAACACCAGGGTAACCACTCTCCAACACCAGGGTAACCACTCTCCAACACCAGGGTAACCACTCTCCAACACCAGGGTAACCACTCTCCAACACCAGGGTAACCACTCTCCAACACCAGGGTAACCACTCTCCAACACCAGGGTAACCACTCTCCAACACCAGGGTAACCACTCTCCAACACCAGGGTAACCACTCTCCAACACCAGGATCACCATCCTCTAACACCAGGATCACCATCCTCCAACACCAGGATCACCATCCTCCAACACCAGGATCACCATCCTCCAACACCAGGATCACCATCATCCAACACCAGGATCACCATCATCCAACACCAGGATCACCATCATGCAACACCAGGATCACCATCATCCAACACCAGGATCACCATCATCCAACACCAGGATCACCATCATCCAACACCAGGATCACCATCATCCAACACCAGGATCACCATCATCCAACACCAGGATCACCATCATCCAACACCAGGATCACCATCATCCAACACCAGGATCACCATCCTCCAACACCAGGATCACCATCCTCCAACACCAGGATCACCATACTCCAACACCAGGATCACCATCCTCCAACACCAGGATCACCATCTTCCAACACCAGGATCACCATCCTCCAACACCAGGATCACCATCCTCCAACACCAGGATCACCATCCTCCAACACCAGGATCACCATCCTCCAACACCAGGATCACCATCCTCCAACACCAGGATCACCATCCTCCAACACCAGGATCACCATCCTCCAACACCAGGATCACCATCCTCCAACACCAAGATCACCATCCTCCAACACCAGGATCACCATCTTCCAACACCAGGATCACCATCCTCCAACACCAGGATCACCATCCTCCAACACCAAGATCACCATCCTCCAACACCAGGATCACCATCTTCCAACACCAGGATCACAAGACTCTCACACCAGGATCACCATCCTCCAACACCAAGATCACCATCCTCCAACACCAGGATCACCATCTTCCAACACCAGGATCCTTGTTCTATCTAGGTTGGAATATTGCTACACACTAACAGCACCTTTCAAGGCAGGTGAAATTGCTGACCTAGAAAATATACAGAGAACCTTCACGGCACAAATAACTGCGATAAAACACCTCAATTACTGGGAACGCTTGTAGTTCCTTAACCTGTACTCTCTGGAATGCAGGCGGGAGAGATACATGATAATATACACTTAGAAAATCCTATAGGGATTAGTACCAAACTTGCACACGAAAATCACTCCCTATGAAAGCAAAAGACTAGGCAGACGATGCAACATTCCCTCAATGAAAAGCAGGGGTGCCACTAGCACGATAAGAGAACACAATAAGTGTCAAGGGCCCAAGACTGTTCAACTGCCTCCCAGCATACATAAGAGGAATTACCAATAGACCACTGGCTGTCTTCAAGAAGGCGCTGGACAGGCACCTAAAGTCAGTAACTGACCAGCCGGGCTGTGGTTCGTACGTCGGGTTGCGTGCGGCCAACAGCAACAGCTTGGTTGATCAGGCCCTGATCCACCATGAGGCCTGGTCACAGACCGGGCCGCGGGGGCGTTGACCCCCGGAACCCTCTCCAGGTACGAGTTGTATTTCACGAAGCGCTAAACCCGTGTGGGTCATGTGTTTACAAAATGTGTACCAGACAATGTGTTCCGGACATGTTTCCTTCCTGTCGTGAACGAAGAAAAAGAATAAGAAAAGTGAAAAGAACAAGAAAATGAACAAAAATGAACAAGAAAAATAATAAGAAAAATTACAATAAAAAGAACAATAAAAATAAAATAAACGAAAAGAAAATGAACGAAAAGAACAAGAACAAAAATAGTAATGAAAAGAACACGAAAATACAAAAAAAAAAAAAAAAAATAAACAAGAAAAAAAAACAGGAAAAAAACAAAAAAAAGACAATGACAAAAATGCAAGATGTGATTACAACGTCGAGAAGACGACGAAGTTGTCAGAGTGCACGACCCTCAACCACTGTGCACCACGACCCTCAACCACTGTGCACCACGACCCTCAACTACTGTGCACCACGACCCTCAACCACTGTGCACCACGACCCTCAACCACTGTGCACCACGACCCTCAACCACTGTGCACCACGACCCTCAACTACTGTGCACCACGACCCTCAACCACTGTGCACCACGACCCTCAACCACTGTGCACCACGACCCTCAACCACTGTGCACCACGACCCTCAACTACTGTGCACCACGACCCTCAACCACTGTGCACCACGACCCTCAACCACTGTGCACCACGACCCTCAACCACTGTGCACCACGACCCTCAACCACTGTGCACCACGACCCTCAACCACTGTGCACCACGACCCTCAACCACTGTGCACCACGACCCTCAACCACTGTGCACCACGACCCTCAACCACTGTGCACCACGACCCTCAACCACTGTGCACCACGACCCTCAACCACTGTGCACCACGACTGGCACAACGACAGGCTACATGTAGTTCAGAGTGCACAACCCTCAATTAGTAAGTTTATTCAGGTATACACACATACATTTACATAGATTATCATACATAGCAGCATATGTGTAGAGAACCATCCAGGATAACCCAAAAAAGTCAGAGTGACTTATTTTCATTGGGGTCCATTTAATACCTTAATATTATACACTGTAGGAGATATATGTTATTATACTATAAAGGCTATATACTAGGAATAAGGTAAAAAGAGTTATTTTGATTTACATTTTTTTTTTATTAACACATCGGCCGATTCCCACCAAGGCAGGGTGGCCCGAAAAAGAAAAACTTTCATCATCATTCACTCCATCACTGTCTTGCCAGAGGGGTGCTTTACACTACAGTTATAAAACTGCAACATTAACACCCCTCCTTCAGAGTGCAGACACTGTACTTCCCATCTCCAGGACTCAAGTCCGGCCTGCCGGTTTCCCTGAATCCCTTCATAAATGTTACTTTGCTCACACTCCAACAGCACGTCAAGTATTAAAAACCATTTGTCTCCATTCACTCCTATCAAATACGCTCACACATGCTTGCTGGAAGTCCAAGCCCCTCGCACACAAAACTTCCTTTACCCCCTCCCTCCAACCTTTCCTAGGCCAACCCCTACCCAACCTTCCCACCACTACAGATTTATACACTCTCGAAGTTATTCTGTCTCGTTCCATTCTCTCTACATGTCCGAACCACATCAACAACCCCTCCTCAGCTCTCTGGATAATAGTTTTGGTAATCCCGCACCTACTCCTAATTTCCAAACTCCGAATTCTCTGCATTATATTCACACCACACATTGACCTGAGACATGACATCTCCACTGCCTCCAGTCTTTTCCTCGTTGCAACATTCATCACCCATGCTTCACACCCATATAAGAGTGTTGGTATATCTATACTCTCATACATTCCATTCTTTACTTCCATGGACAAAGTTCTTTGTCTCCACAGACTCCGAAGTGCTCCACTCACCCTTTTTCCCTCATCAATTCTATGATTCACCTCATCCTTCATAGACCCATCCGCTGACATGTTCACTCCCAAATATCTGAATACATTCACCTCCTCCATACTCTCTCCCTCCAATCTTATATCCAATCTTTCGTCACTTAATCTTTTTGTTATCCTCATCACCTTACTCTTTCCTATATTCACTTTCAATTTTCTTCTTTTACACACCCTACCAAATTCATCCACCAACCTCTGCAACTTCTCTTCAGAATCTCCCAAAAGCACAGTGTCATCAGCAAAAAGCAACTGTGACAACTCCTACTTTGTATTTAATTCTTTATCTTTTAACCCCACACCTCTTGCCAAGACCCTCCCATTCACTTCTCTTACAACCCCATCTATAAATATACTGAACAACCACGGTGACATCACACATCCTTGTCTAAGGCCCACTTTTACTGGGAAATAGGCCCCTTCCCTCCTACACACTCTAACCTGAGCCTCACTATCCTCATAAAACTCTTCACTGCTTTCAGTAACCTACCTCCTATTCCATACACCTGCAACATCTGCCACATTGCCCCCTATCCACCCTATCATACGCCTTTTCCAAATCCATAAATGCCACAAAACCTCTTTACCCTTATCCAAATACTGTTCACCTATATGTTTCACTGTAAACACTTGGTCTACACACCCCTACCTTTCCTAAAGCCCCTTGTTCATCTGCTATCCTGCTTTCTGTCTTACTCTTAATTCTTTCAATAATAACTCTACCATACACTTTACCAGGTACACTCAACAGACTTATTCCCCTATAATTTTTGCACTCTCTTTTGTCCCCTTTGCCTTTATACAAAGGAACAATACACGCTCTCTGCCAATCCCTAGGTACCTTACCCTCTTCCATACATTTATTAAATAATAGCACTAACCACTCCAAAACTATATCCCCACCTGCTTTTAACATTTCTATCTTTATCCCATCAATCCCAGCTGCCTTACCCCCTTTCATTCTACCCACTACCTCACGAACTTCCCCCACACTCACAACTGGCTCTTCCACACTCCTACAAGATGTTATTCCTTCTTGCCCTATACACGAAATCACAGCTTCCCTGTCTTCATCAACATTTAACAACTCCTCAAAATATTCCCTCCATCTTCCCGATACGTACTTCTAACTCTCCATTTAATAACTCTCCTCTCCTATTTTTAACTGTCAAATCCATTTGTTCCCTAGGCTTCCTCAACTTATTAATCTCACTCCAAAACGTTTTCTTATTTTCAACAAAATTTGTTGATAACATCTCACCCACTCTCTCATTTGCTCTCTTTTTACATTGCTTCACCACTCTCTTAACCTCTCTTTTTCTCTCCATATACTCTTCCCTCCTTGCATCACTTCTACTTTGTAAAAACCTCTCATATGCTAACTTTTTCTCCTTTACTACTCTCTTTACATCATCATTCCACCAATCGCTCTTCTTCCCTCCCGCACCCACTCGCCTGTAACCACAAACTTCTGCTGAACACTCTAACACTACATTTTTAAATCTACCCCATACATCTTCGACCCCATTGCCTACACTCTCTCTAGCCCATCTATCCTCCAATAGTTGTTTATATCTTACCCTAACTGCCTCCTCTTTTAGTTTATAAACCTTCACCTCTCTCTCTTACATGTATGTTAGCTAAAAAAATAAAAAATCATTCTCCTCCCTTTCTGTCGCTACATTCATTAGGTACATTTTGGCTCTCTTCTTGAACTGGCTCATGCTATGACTGGCTTTGCCATGCGCAGGCAGTCTGTTCCATTCCTTTATTGCTGTACAATAAAAGGTGTTTGAAGCCTGGCCACTGACTGTGGCTACTACAAAGTTGTGCTCTCTCTCCCCCTAGTACTATGAATGCTTTGGTTCCCAGCCTTGACAAAATTGGCAGCAAGATATTCTGGACACTGAGCAATTTTATAAACTTGATTCAACTTAAGTTGTTTTACTCTGTCTTCAATATTCAGCATATCCAATTGTTGTAATTCATCCTGGCCTACATGTGCTCTTGGACCCAGGTCCAGTGATTTGCAGTTTATCTTTCAGTTTTTTTTTTTTTTGTCAAGGCAGAGTACCATGAAGAACAAGCGTAGTCCATATGACATTGTATAAGGGCTAGACATAGGGTCCTGCGAGCCTCAGTAGGTAGACACTGTGCTTGTCTGTAGAGGAACTTCAGTCTGGCATTCGCTTTCTTTACTACACTGTTCCCTATCAATTCTCCTGACATGCATGGGTCATAGGGGATTCCCAGATATTTTACTGAGGAAACTGAAGTGATCGATTCCCCATTACACCGGACATTAAAATTATTTATCCTTCTCAGTTTATATTTCGTGTCAAAGAGTATGGCTTCTGTTTTCCCGAGGTGTAACGATAGTTTCTTGTCTACTAACCATTTGCTGCAGGACTCCAGTTCCAGTGTTAATACATTAGCTATATCTTGTGGGTCTTTACCTGACACTAACAGAACACTGTCATCCGCATACTGATGATCATCACTGTTCTTCTGCACAAGATTACATCCCACTAAATATTTTCTTAAGTTTCACAGATTTATCTTCCCCATTGTTTTGACAACAGTGATGTTGGTCACTCGTAACCCCATCTACACTCTCCCCTGGGGTCAGAGTAAAGGAAGAAGTAGAAGAGGAAGGTAGAATCATAGAAAGATAGAGGGAGAGAGGGAGAAAGAGAGAAGAGAAAGAGAAGAGAGAGAAAAAGAGAAGAGAGAAGAAAGCAAAATTAAAACAAAAACAAGGTTTACCCAACATAAAATACTAATCACGTGATATGGTTGCCATGCAACATCACACAGGCAGAGCTCAACACATAAGACAGAGAGATAATAACACCATCATTTACTCTCATATGGATTCAGTATCTCCAGAAGCGTCACAGATCTCTACAAGCAGGACAGAAGCTACTTAAATGTTAGTATTGCATTAGAATCATGGAACGGGTGGGGGTTTCTAACTCGTGGCAAGAGTCCTAAAACTCACAAGACTATGTTAACCACTGGACCAGGTAGCTTTAATAAGATTTATCAAACTAGGTTTATTTCTATAGACCATCGGGACGTTATCATGGACCACCACTGACCACAAATGCAATTCTTTGCATATGAATCCCACAGCAGCATTGCTGGTGTTACTGCGATTTCATGAGTACTGTATACGTACTGTGAATACCGTATTACACAACTTCAGGGGTTGTAGTAAGGCCGTCACCATGCAACAAGAACGGATACGACTTACTGCTTACGAAATATGCAATCATTAAGAATTTACAATATTTGTGATAGCGTCTTAATATGTGAAGCAAGATAACATGGTATGTGTGGATAGGCAATGCAATTTGAATATAATTATGGTGTATAAGTTGATAAGACATGTGCAACAGTTATATTTGTTTATTCTGAAACGTTTCGCCCACACAGTAGGAGCAAAATGTTTTCCAGGATGAGGGACTGACACCTCTAAACAACTTCATGGGTGATGGACTCAGTACATCGTTTTAATATCTCTACTGCCTCTGCTGCCTCTACTGCCTCTGCTGCCTACTCTGTATTTGACTGAAGAAGCCTACTGTGTAGGCGAATCGTTTCGGAATAAAGATACCTGATTGTTGCACGTCTAACTTATCAGGCAATTTGTAATCTAAAATGAGAGATGTCTGTAAAATGTCAACACCTTTTATGTTGTTGACATTTTACTGTTAAACACCTTTTATGGTGTTTTTTATATTACCGTTTGCTGAAGCCAACGGTAATAAAAACGGTGAAAACATTAATGAATGACAGAGACTTGGGGTATTTTCAATACTAACCTCTAATCCAGCGGAGACCGTGGTAAACGACCATACCTCAGAGGTCGAAAAGTCACTTTCTTAATCACAAGTTTAGGGAAATTGTGAAGCAACATAGTGTAAAAATTTCGACTATATTTTCTTTATAAGGCACCTTGTATATGGAGTTTTGCAAGTGGCTTGCTTGGTATTCGAACACATGTGGTAGTCTAAAAGCTTGTAACACCTGATCGTAACTAAGTCAACAAACGAAACACTCAGTAAAACAAGGGCAAACAAAACAAGCAGGGGTAGATTTCTTCACCCACGTATTCTGTCACCAATATTTACACTGTACACAATATTAATGATTAGATAAGAAGGCAGATTGAAATAGTACAGTTCAGAGCCACTCAAAGCACAAGTGGTGAGGAGCAGTGGCAGCTCATCAGGACCCGGCGATTTATTTTGTTTCAGTCTGTCTAGTTGTTTCATAACCATTTCGCTGGTGACTGTCACCAGCGAAATGGTTATGAAACAACTGATAGGTCCCCTTAAAAATAATTATGGGTATCTTACTGACAAAGATAAATAAATAATATCGAATTCTTTATCATGATCAACTGCCTCAAAAGCCTTACTGAAAAAAGTTAATAAATTAGTTAGGCAGGAACGGCCCCTGGTGAATCCATGTTTAGTATCATTAATCAAATTATGCCTATTGAGATGGCTTCTTATGTTATCAGCTATAATCAAGGTCATTTATATATATTATAAACAACAACGGGCCCAAAACCGATCCCTGTGGAACGCCAGTCAGCCAGTGACGTCAGTTTGGCTGAAGTAACCGGGTTCAACTGGGCAATGTGCGCCACAGAGGGGCCCCAGAACTGTAACACTCTGAATTGCCAGTTCACTGGTCCATGACGAAACGTTGTGCGACGAACGTTGAATAAAATGTAACATAGTAGGCACGTGTCATAGTTGACAGCGCACTCAGCTCATAAACTTAGTGTCTGTGGTTCAATCCCCGGCACGGGTGAAAACGATGGGCATGTTTCCTTACACTTGCTACCCCCTGTTCTCCTAGCAGTAAGTAGGTACCTGGTGTTAGTCAACTGCTGTGGACTGCATCTTGGAGGAGGGGATAGTATACCTTAGGTTAGGCTGGGCTTCGAAATAGGTGGGATAATAGCTCTTAACTTTTAAAATTAATTTGTCTAAAAAGCAATAATGTAGGTATATACTGGACAGTAGGTGGCAGCACCTCAAAGTAAATCACCAATACCCAGGCAACCTTCAGATAAACCACTAACATATCAGTTTACATATTAAACTGCAATCTAAATGTTACACTACACCATTATATTAGATAGCAAAACAAAGTAGCATAAATATTAAACAATGAAAAGGGATGGGGGTACAATCTGCAGACTCACCGGAGACTCAGACACTTGGTGTAAAGAATACTCACTTTGAATACAAACTGAGTCCACGTTATACAAAGTATTCAGAGAACCTATGCACTTCTAGAGTCCAACACTGGACACAGCTGCCAGGAACTAAGTCCTGACCAATACATAGAGTATAACACCCCAGAAATTCTAATATTGTATTCGACATTTTGGAAAAATTATAATACCAACTCTATATGGATTCATGACAGCAATTTATGAACATATATAAAAAACTGAGGTTCTATTCAGTACAGCACAACGCAACACAGTACAGAACGAAACAGCATAGAACAGCTCAATATGGTACAGAAGAGTACATCACGTAACAGTGCAGCATAATATAAACACAGTACAGCACACTACGGCACAGGAACGCACAGTACAATAAAGTACACTACCATACAGCACAGCAATCACACGCTAGAAGCTAAACCTGTTAAGTAAAAGAACACAAATGCAACTAATGAGACATTTTATTGTGGCAACGTTTCGCTCTCCAGGAGCTTTTTCAAGCCTGGCGAAGATTACATGGTTCCTAGTCTACAATAGCACTCTCCCATTATCCTGCATTTGCACACTCGGTGTGGACGATGAAAATCTTGAGTGGGCGTAGGCGTGGGCGTTGTTGTGAGTAACGAGTGGGTTGTGGGTGAGTAGTAACTGCAGATACGTGTAGTATAGTGCCAAATAAATGATACTTATCTATAAAGCAGGAGACAGTTCCTTAGCTTCGAACTATAGACCAATAAGCCTTACTTCCATTGTGGGAAAACTGATGGAATCGATAACTGCCAAGGCTATGCGTAGCCACCTTGAAATATATAAACTGATTAATGAATCTCAACAAGGTTTTGCAAAGTGGTGATCCTGCCTTATGAATTACTAACTTTTTTGACTAAGGTATTTGAGGAGGTAGATCATGGTAATGAATCATACCACGGGTGGGGTTCGAACCCGCGGTCACAGAGTCTCAAAAACCCCAGACCGTCGCGTAAGCCACTGGGCCAGCTAGCTTCAATAGGATTCATCCAACTAGGTATATTTCTACACCATAGGAAGGTTAGCATAGGCACCACTGTGTACACAAATGCAAGTTTTTACAGACGAATCTCCCGCTAGCATGGCCGTGAGCTAGAGTTCGTGTCATTACGATTTCGTAAGTCATGGTAATGAATATTATATTGTGTATAGGGACTTCAGTAATGCTTTTGACAGAGTTCCACATCGGAGGTTATTGAGGAAAGTAGCGGCTCACGGAGTAAGATGAGAATTTTTTTCCTGGATAGACATATAATCAGCAGAGAGTTTGCATAAACGGGGAGAAATCAGAGTGGGACGTGTCACAAGCCGTATTCCACTGGGTTCACTATTGGGCCCTTAGTTGCTCACAATTTACATAAACGACATTGATGAGGGAGTAAATAGCGACATAAGTAAATTTGTCGACGACACCAAAATAGGCCATCGAATTAATTCTGACGAGGACACTTGAACACTGCAGGAAGATCTAAATGGACTGATGCAGTGGTCCGAGAAGTGGCAGAGGCAGTTTATCGTAGACAAATGCAAAGTTATATGCGCTGGAAAGGAAAATAACCATGACACTTATAAACTAAATAATGTAGATCTTAATATCACTGATTGCGAAAAGATTCAGGAGTTATGATTAGCAGTAGGTGTTAGCAATAAAGCGAATAGAATTCTTGGCTTCATATCAAGAAGTATAAATAACAGGGGTCCTCAGGTACTGCATCAACTCAATATATCGTTGATTAGACCTCATTTGGATTATGCTTCACAGTTCTAGTCACCGTTCTACAGAATGGATATAAATGCGCTGGATGACTAAGTTGATCCCGTGTATCAGAAATCTTTTCCTATGAGGAAAAACTGACGTCCCTGAATCTTCACTCTCTAGAAAGGCGTAGAATTAAAAAGGATGTGATTGAGGTGTAATAAAAGGAAAACTGGAATAAATAAATGTGATGTAAATAACGTGCTAAAATTATTTAACCAAGACAGGACTCGCAGCAATGGCTTCAAATTGAAAAAAAATTAGATTTAGAAAGGATATAGGGAAGCAGTGGTTTGGTAATAGAGTTGTAAATGAGTGAAACAAACTCCCGAGTAACGTCATTAAAAATTTGTTAGACAAATGCATGAGTGGGTGTGGGTGGGTGTGAGTTGAACCTGACTTGCTTGGGCTAATGGGTTTGATGGATTGCTCCCTCCTATGGATATGACTTAGACCTGATTGTCCTAGGCCAGGTGACTTATACTTGCCTAGCATGGGCCAGTAGGCCTGCTGCAGTTCTTTTTCTTTCTTTTGTTCTTATGTTGTGGGTGAGTGGTGGTGGCGGTGGTTATGTTGTGGGTGAGTGGTGGTGGCGGTGGTTATGTTGTGGGTGGGTGGTGGTGGCGGTGGTTATGTTGTGGGTGGGTGGTGGTGGCGGTGGTTATGTTGTGGGTGAGTGGTGGTGGCGGTGGTTATGTTGTGGGTGGGTGGTGGTTATGTTGTGGGTGAGTGGTGGTGGCGGTGGTTATGTTGTGGGTGGGTGGTGGTAACGGTGGTTATGTTGTGGGTGGGTGGTGGTGGCGGTGGTTATGTTGTGGGTGAGTGGTGGTGGCGGTGGTTATGTTGTGGGTGAGTGGTGGTGGCGGTGGTTATGTTGTGGGTGGGTGGTGGTTATGTTGTGGGTGAGTGGTGGTGGCGGTGGTTATGTTGTGGGTGGGTGGTGGTGGCGGTGGTTATGTTGTGGGTGAGTGGTGGTGGTGGTGGTGGTTATGTTGTGGGTGAGTGGTGGTGGCGGTGGTTATGTTGTGGGTGGGTGGTGGTGGTTATGTTGTAGGTGGGTGGTGGTGGCGGTGGTTATGTTGTGGGTGAGTGGTGGTAGTGGTGGTTATGGATGAAAGATGAGTGTTGTCAAAGGGTGGTTGTGAGTGGTGGATATGGATGAGTGTTCGTTATGGGTGGGGTCTACGTAGGTGTGGGTGAGGTAAAAAGTGGAGGTTAGCGTGAGTGTGAGGTGTGAGTGAGTGTGTTTGTGTTGGCGCAAGTGAGAAGACAAGGGATGACGTGCTACAGCTGGTAACAGACGGTGCTTCTTCTGGCTCCAGCTGGCGCTACAGATAAAATTGACATGTTAATGCATCGACACGACAACGGTTTGTTTGGCTGCTTGCATGGCTATCTAGGTGCTTGTGACTATGCACGACTGTGAATGTATGTCATGCCTCACCCTCCTTTCTGCTCTCTATACCCAGCATCTATCACATGCCTTGCTCTTCTGCTTGCCTTTCAGGACTTTCCTTTCTGCCTGCCTGTCATGCACTACCTTGCTGCCTATGTTCTACCTTACGGTGTCCCGGAGCTCGATCCCTAGCGCAACCAGCTCACACACTGAGGTCCGGAGTTCGAATCTCCGGTACTGCTGGAAAACATTAGGACGTGTTTCCATAAAACAACTGCTGTCCATGTTCACCCATCAATATAAAATGGGTACCTGGGTGTTAGTGGACTGGTGTGGGTCGCATCCTGGGACAAAATTTACCTAATTTGCCTGAAATGCTCTGCATAACAAGCGGCTTTCTATATAGTAGTATGTCATTGATGCCAGCTAGGACTGTATACCTTGTACATGTACTTGTAGAAATAAAGATATTATTATTATTATTATTATTATTATTATTACCTGCTTTCGATGCTCTGCTTCAGTGCCAGAAGCTTGATCAACACACACCACTGTAATAGTACCAGGTCTTAATGACAACTGGTCACCAAGCTCACCCTTCCCACACTCAGACAAGTCTCGCATCAGTGGTGTTGTGTCCTTAGAGAAACAGGACAGTGTCTTCTGACACCGATATCAATCAGATAATGACCAGTTATGTAGTTAAGTATCCGCTAGCTAGCCCTAGCTAAGTTTTAATCGCATTTTAAAAACCAAAGGATCACCACAATTTAGATTCTTCGGGTAGCTCCAGCTACAAGATTGTTGGCACTATACCAGGCTGTTTTATTTAATGATTACTTCCTTCCACTTTCCTCTCTTTTCTTCCTGCTCTCTCATTTCCTCAACTCTTCCACATATGTCTCAGGTGTCGGGGTATGTCTCAGCTTTGTCGTCTGATGCAGATCATTTATCTTGGGTGACCCAATTGCCACACCTTATTTTCTCGTGTAGTCTCAGGTCTTTATCCTTGCCTCTTCCCTCCTCCAGGGGAGGATCCAGGGAAGAGGGTAGTGACCGCAGACATGCTCAACCCCTTCTTCAGCATTATCTTTTTGAAAGCAAGATTCTGAACTGAAACATTTAAAAATATATATTTACATTTTAGTACCATCAAAAATAAGTAAAATGTGATCTGATAATAATGAAAGTATTCTTGATAACATCTGGTATCACTTTGCTAATATAAATCAAGTGTAGTTGCTACTTCTTGTGCAAGATAGCTTCAAGTTGCTGTCGATCTATGGAGAATGAAATAGCTTGGAAAGCGAATCAAATAAAACTGGTCCAAATTGCCCATTATAATCATTAAAGGAGGTAAATTAGTAAAATAAAACTTTTGCCTCTTGTAAATATTTGAAAGCTTTCCTGTCAGTGTTGCCAGTGACGAATGTAGAGTTACTATTTCTTTACGCAGGTTAAAAACTTATCCACCGTCTGGCAACACTAGCTTGAGATGCTGATTGGTCTGGTATTTTTACACATTCACTAAGACATTTTAGTTGAGGTGGGCAGTGTTAAATCTGGAACCCAGAGGCTGTAACTTACAGAGTAGGCCTATGAAGCTGGATTATTCAAGCTTACTCTGTGCGTAATTGTACGTCATTGTTAATTTTTTTTGTCGTATGGATGTTGAAGCTATCGTTTTCACTGCCTGTTAAGTTAGTTAATTTAAAAAATATATATACTAAGATAATTTAATTATTTTCTATATTTTTTTAATAGAACATCTAACAATATAATTTTAGTGTAATTAAAATTAAACTAATATGAGTGTACCTCTTTATTTATTATATAAATCAAAAAGTCCTGTAGTTTGGCATTGATATTACTTATCGCCGGTGTTACAGGCGATGATGGCTTTACCCCCTGGACGTTCCCTAGAACCATCCAGGCCCTCCCTACCCCTTGCCAACCCTGCCTTCCCCTCCTTCCTTCACTCATTACTGCCTTCTTTTCTTTCCTGATATCCCTGACCCTACACTGTGCTCTTCCCATCCCTGTTTTCCTCGGTCCCACTGACTGTTACTGCTATCATTACATACTGCCAGAATCCGGTTAGCACACAGTCACCAGTGGAATAGGAATGTATTTACCACAGGTAAGCCTCCCAGACCTGCTCATTCCACGTGTGAGCTCTGTGATAAAGAAATGACACAGTCTTTAAATTATATATATAATATAATATATATATATATATATATATATATATATATATATATATATATATATATATATATATATATATATATATCTTCTTCTTTCAACAAACCGCCATATCCCACCGAGGCGGGGTGGCCCAAAAAGAAAAAGAAAATTTTCTCTTTTTAACTTTAGTAATGTATACAGGAGAAGGGGTTACTAGCCCCATGCTCCCGGCATTTTAGTCGCCTCTTACGACACGCTTGGCTTACCTATGAATGTAGCTGTCACATGGAATCGGATGGTAGTCCACTGTTGATGTTTTGTATCCATTTTTCCAGTATTTGCAAAAGTAAACTTTTCAGGAGACAAGCGCCATTATACTTACCTTGTGGTAATTCCCAAGTGAGAGTAACTCCAAGACTCTGCTGGAACAAAATCTCTGAAGCTTCCTTAGCTGATGATTCGTTTATGGATTTCTTTGTGGTATCTTCATTACCACGTCGAAGTCTCCCACCTCAGACTGACAGATTTCAATACTATGTAAACCCAATCCTGCTTGACTGATTAAGATTGAGAGTGATATTGATTAAGATTGAGAGTGATATTGATTAAGATTGAGAGTGATATTGATTAAGATTGAGAGTGATATTGATTTAGATTGAGAGTGATATTGATTAAGATTGAGAGTGATATTGATTAAGATTGAGAGTGATATTGATTAAGATTGAGAGTGATATTGATTGAGATTGAGATATGACAGTGAAACAGGTTTTGCACCCACTGTGTAACTATCATATAGAACATGGTAGCAGAACACTGGTCATGTTTCTAATTTTGTTAAATATAAAAGGAATAAAAGCTCGCTGTTGAATTACGGTAATTAACAGGCCATACAGATAACTACCGCAGCGTAAATAAAGTAATTAAGGCTAACAGGTCACTAACTATACTGGCTGTGAGGCAGCTCAAACAATCTTAGTTTTAAAAGGTAAACTATAAAAGGCAATTATAATATATCACGCGGATATATTGAGACGACACTCCTCATCCCTTCACCTACCCAGGAAATCCTGACCTATTTTAACTTCCACTGGCGTAAGCCAGTGGAAGGTCTCGGTCAGACGACCAAAAGCTCCAGTGGCGGGTCATCGTACGACTAAAACCCGCGTCAGGAAACAGTATCCCTTTTTCTTGACCAATCCTGCCTGACCTACCTTGTCACCGTTCCTCACTGCTGGAGAGGCACTGGGTGTAAAATAAAGTGCCATACAAAGCTACCTTCACATGACTGGCTGCCTCCAAGACTAACTCCACAAACATAACAAACACACTCGCAAGAAGCCTTTCCAGAAGCTGTCTGTTGCGTTGAAACACCGTGGCAATAACTTTTATTTGTAAGTTATTGCCAAGTGTAAGTTACTTCCTCCTACCTTGGTAAATCACCCCACCACCCATTGCTCATACGTTATTTTTTATACCAGCCAAAAACAGAGTGGCGAAGATGTGCCACTTTTGTTTGTCTTGGCTGAGAGAGAGAAAAGAAAAGATACCGAAAGAAAGAGAAAGAGAAAGAGAGAGGGAGAGAAAGAGAAATAAAGAGAAGGAGATAAAAAAAGAGAAAAGAGAAAAAGAGATAAAAAAGAAAGAGAAACAGAGAAAAAGATAAATGAGAAAGAGATAAAAAAAGAGAAAGAGAGAGAGAGAGAGAGAAAGAGAGAGACGCAATGTTCACCCACATTACGCTCCGGAACACAACAACAATCGTCTTGTACACGACAATTTATTCAATAAAATGCATTCATTCACAACGATCCTTTATATTTATTGAAATTAAATTCTGGCGTAATTAATCACACTCAACTACACTGCTTACTGAGGGCAAATGTCTAATGATCATTCCATCTATTAGTTCCAGACTGATCAGATCCGATACTGATTCTCTATATATAGTCTGACACTCTCCATAAAGTAACAGTGTTACTTGAATACTTCTTGTTACTTGTGTTTATAACACAAATTCAAAGCCGGCGACGATAACCTTAGGATGTTTAGTGATCTTCTCGATAACCTTACGATGTTTAGTGATCTTCTCGATAACCTTACGATGTTTAGTGATCTTCTCGATAACCTTACGATGTTTAGTGATCTTCTCGATAACCTTACGATGTTTAGTGATCTTCTCGATAACCTTACGATGTTTAGTGATCTTCTCGATAACCTTACGATGTTTAGTGATCTTCTCGATAACCTTACGATGTTTAGTGATCTTCTCGATAACCTTACGATGTTTAGTGATCTTCTCGATAACCTTACGATGTTTACTGATCTTCTCGATAACCTACGTGTTTGACTTTACATCACTGTCTCTCGGTCAGATGACCAAAAGCTCCAGCTGTGGGGTCATCATATGACTAAGACCCGCGTCAGGAAACACTTGTCCTGTTTCCTGACGAATCTAACCTAACTTACTCGGTAAATAATACGGGTAAAGTTATGGCTATTTGTTTTTTTAATGTATTATGGAATGGTTCGTCTTTGTTGTATTTAATTCTTTATGGATGGGTAACAGGGTAAAATTGCCGACAAAATGTTAGGTAAATGGACACAGATGCAACTAATGTGACATGTACAATGTTTTCCGGCATATAAGGCGCGGTTTTTCCCCACAAAAAAAATCTTGGAAAAATCAGCCTGCGCCTTATACGGTCAGGGTCAAGGGTAGGCTTAGCAGTTGTTTACTAATGTTACGTTACAATACTTGCAAACATTGTCTTTTATGTCTCATATAATCGTGCGTCTTACATGCAACAAAATACGGTAATTGTGGCAACGTTTCGGTTTGTGGCAAAAGGAAAATGGCAGCAACAAATAAGAAAGAGATGAAAGTTTATCAACTAAAGGAGGAGGAAGTTAAGGTGAGATATAAACATCTATTGGCGGAAAGGTAGACTAGTGAGAGTATAGGTAGTGCGGAGGTTAAAGTGGGGTGGGAGAGTTTTAAAAACTGCAGTGTTAGAATGCAGGGCAGAAGTTTGTAGATATAGGAGGGTGGGTGTGGGGGGAAAGCAGAATGATTGGTGGAATGATGAGGTAAAGAGTGTGATAAGGGAGAAAAAGTTCGCTTATGAGAGGTTTTTACAAAGCAAAAGTGATTTAAGAAGGGCGGAATATACGGAGAGTAAAAGAGAGGTGAAGATAGTTGTGAAGTAATGCAAAGGGAGAGTAAATGATAGAGTAGGTGAGATGCTGTCAACAAATTTTGCTGACAATAAAAAAAAAGTTCTGGAGTGAGATAAATAGGCTAAGAAAGCCTAGGGAACAAATAGAATTGACAGTTAAAAACAGAATGGAAGAGTTAGTAGATGGGGAGTTGGAGGTATTAGGAAGATGGTGAAAATTTTTGAGGAACTATTAAATGTTGACGAAGAAAGGAAGGCAGTAATTTCATGCACTGGCCAGGGAGGTATAACATCTTTTAGGGGTGAGGAAGAGCAGGATGTGAGTGTGGGGAAGCTGCTTGAGACATTGGATAGAATGAAAGGGGGTAAAGCAGCTGGAACTGACAGGATCATGACTGAAATGTTAAATAAAGGTAAGGATATGGTTTTTGGAGTTGTTGGTACTTTTGTTTAATAAATGTGTGAAAGAGGGGGAGGTGCCCCACAGAGTTCGTCCATAGTTCCTTTTATATAAAGGAAAAGGGGGACAAAAGAGAGTGTAAAAATTATTTGGGAATAAGCCAACTGAGTATACCAGGTAAAGTGTATGGTAGGGTTATTACTGAAAGAATTAGGGGTAAGACGGAGAGCAGGATTGCAGATGAACAAGGAGGCTTTAGAATGGGTAGGGGTGTGTATACTTATTGTTTACATTGAAGCATATAAGTGAGCAAATTTTTAGATAAAGGTAGGGAAGTTTCTATATATGGATTTAGAAAAGGCATATAATAGGGTGGATAGGAAAGCGATGTGGCAGATGATGCAAGTGTATGGAATAGGTAGTAAGTTAATAAATGCTATAAAGAGTTTTTATGAGGATAGTGAGGCTCAAGTAAGGGTGTGTAGGAGAGAGGGAGATTACTTCCCGGTAAAAGTAGGTCTTAGACAGGGATGTGTAATGTCACCATGGTTGTTTAATATATTTATAGATGGGGTTGTAAAAGAAGTAAATGCTAGGGTGTTGGGGAGAGGGGTGGGATTAAATTATGGAGAATCAAATACAAAATGGAGTTGACACAGTTACTTTTTTGCTGATGATACTGTGCTTTTGGGAGATTCTGAAGAGAAGTTCCAAAAATTAGTGGACGAGTTTGGGAGGGTGTGTAAAGAAAGGAAGTTAAAAGTGAACATAGAAAAGAGTAAGGTGATGAGGGTATCAAACGAGTTAGGTAAAGAAAAATTGGATATCAGATTGGAGGGAGGGATTATGGAAGAAGTGAATATGTTCAGATATTTGAGAGTAGACTTGTCGGTGGATGGGTTTATGAAGGACGAGGTAAACTATAGAACTGATGAAAGAAAAAAGGTGAGTGGTGCGTTGAGGTATCTGTGGAGACAAAGAACGTTATCCATAAAAGCAAAGAATGGAATGTGTGAGAGTATAGTGGTACCAACACTCTTATATGGGTGTGAAGCATGGGTTGTAAAAGCTGCAGCGAGGAGGAGGCTGGAGGCAGTGGAGATGTCCTGTCTAAGGGCAATGTGTGGTGTAAATATTATGCAGAGAATTCGGAGTGTGGAAATTAGGAGAAGGTGTGGAGTTACTAAAAGTATTTGTCACAGGGCTGAAGAGGGGTTGTTGAGGTGGTTTGGTCATTTAGAGAGAATGGATCAAGTAGAATGACTTGGAGAGCGTATATATCTGTAGGGGAAGGAAGGAGGGGTAGGGGTCGTCCTAGAAAAGGTTGGAGGGAGGGGGTAAAGGAGGTTTTGTGGACGAGGGGCTTGGACTGCCAGCAAGCGTGTGTGAGCGTGTTAGATAGGAGTGAATGGAGACGAATGGTTTTTGGGACCTGACAAGCTGTTGGAGTGTGAGCAGGGAAATATTTAGTGAAGGGATTCAGGGAAACCGGTTATTGATTTAGCCGGACTTGAGTCCTGGAAATGGGAAATACAATGCCTGCACTTTAAAGGAGGGGTCTGGGATAGTGACAGCTGGGAGGGACAATTCTCAGCTGTCGTATCTGAGCGCCTCTGCAAGGACAGTGATTATGTATGATTGTGGTGAAAGTGTTGAATGATGATGAAAGTATTTTATTTTTGGGGATTTTCTTTATTTTTGGGTCACCCTGCCTCGGTGGGAGACGGCCGACTTGTTGAAAAAAAATATATATGTATATGTCGTGCTGAATAGGTAAAACTGGTCAATTGCAAGAACTCATTTAAAATTAAGTCCTTTCTAAAATTTTCTCTTATTCATTTAAAGATATATTTTTTCATTTATTTTAATAAAAAAATTAAAGATTTTGCAATTACATTTAGCCTAGTCCAACTAAATATATTTTAGATAAGTTTACAATAATTTAATAATAAACAAACACAATGAAATATATTTTTTTAGTTAGTTTCAGAATGATTTTTGCGAAATTATTGCATACACAAATTTTCGCTTGTCTTATTCGACAAGACGACCGATGATATTTAAGCCAAAATCGAAAGTTTTACCTATTCGGCACGACATATATATATATATATATATATATATATATATATATATATATATATATATATATATATGCTAGGAATTCGCAAGAACAGGCGAAATATTCACAAACACTGATCTCTGGCCGAAGGAGACTCGAACCTACGAACCTTGCAATAAGGTACGCAGTGCTGTACCGACCGTACCACACTGGTCCAATACCTTGGCGCCCAGTATAACAGAGATACACCTCTCGGTGTATGTACACTGATATAACAAATAACATTACAACAAATGTATGAAGATGCTTCACGGCTGTGTCTCTAAATATCATGATTTACAGTGAAAATAATGTGGCAGTGATCACTCGGTGTAAGATCTTCACCCCACTCAACTAAAGTGACGCAGTAGTCCAGTTGTCGTTCCTTGAATGGTTTTCCTGGTCGTTTCTTGAGGAATGTGTAGACGATATATGAAGGAACTCATCAACGAAACAACGAATGAGGATGATACACAAATAACCCGTAAATAGGAGAAAGGAGTTTACGAGGACGTTTCGGTCTGAGTTGGACCATTTACAAATTCACACCGGGTTATTTGTGTATTGTTCCAGTCACGGTATTGTTCCTCTTTGTTCTGTAATGGCGCTGATGGCTGCTGTTAGCCCCACTATAGTGTTGCAACAACTGCCGTAACCCAGAATTACTACAATAAGCGATCCCCACCTCGCTGTTTCACCTATATGTATTGTGAATATTTTAACCAGCGTCTCATTTTTATGCAGAAACACGAAGTTTTAATATTATGGATAAGTGATGGCTTGGCCATTTCCTATATGCAGGACGACTCCCTCGCATACCAGCGTGTGTGCTCACCCCTTGTCCTGGTATTCCAGTGGTACCCTTCACTCCTACTTTCTATCATTACATAATCATATCCAGTCACTTTTCTTAGAAGTAATCGTTTTCCTGCGTTAGTTTTCAACCAAAGAAAATACTAAGTCATAATAACGTGGCTTCAGTCTCCAAGGAGAAGGTTATTCGTGTATTGTGTCGTTTTCGACCAAATTTAAGCCCTTTCAGCGACTTTGACTCCAGAGATCAGAAGTCAGTGCCGACTCTCCAATAACGCCCCCTTCCTTTTATATGCCTCACAAGTCGTCCATTACTTCCAGGTCTGATGTCTGCCCTGAGTAACATATATACGAATTCTTCTCGTCGTGAAGTTTGCTTAACCATCTACTCATTCTACCCTGTGACAAGTCCTTCTTAGTGTATCCTTCCTGTACAAACTACTCTCATTACAGCCAAAGTTAATTACCTGCAGCTCTCCCGTCCTCCTCTACTTGGCAACCCCCCATCCTTTTTTTTTAGATATTTGTCGATATAAGTGTTACTTCAAGGCCGCCAGCAGCATCCCACTCCCCATCCCTTCAACACTTACGTCAAGGCACAATTTGAACGTGATGAATGCGCCGTTCTGTTCTTTTTTAAATAACCTTGGAGATCAGACATGTCATGCCACTGGCTGTGGCATGACTCACACAAACAACAACAACGACGACACATTATAATATAGTAATATAATTATAATACGAGAAAACACACTTAACACTTAACGAGAGGAAACTTTAAAAGATGTTTCGGTCATTTCTGTATCATCATAAAATCACACAAAAGTCTGAAAAATAAGAGAGAAAACTAGAAGACATGTCGAGCAAATGGAGGGGAAAGAAGGAAGTGGTAATAATTGTAGACTAATAGTAATGGTATTATAGTAATAATGATGGTGGTAGTAGTAATAGTAGCAGTAATAGAAGTGGCAGTAATAGTAGTTGTTGTAGTAGTGGTTGTAGTAGTGGTTGTAGTAGTAGTAGTAGTTGTTGTTGTTGTTGTTGTAGTAGTCATAGTAGTAGTAGTAGTAGTGGTATTAGTAGTAGTAAAAGTAGTAGTAGTAGTTGTTGCTTTTGTAATAGTGGTAGTAGTAGTAGTTGTTGTTGTAGTAGTGGTAGTAGCAGTCGTAGTAGTAGTAGTAGTAGTAATTGTTGTTGTTGTAGTAGTGGTGGTAGTAGTAGTTGTAGTAATTGTGGTGGTAGTAGTAGTAGTTGTAGCAGTCGTGGTGGTAGTAGTAGTAGTAGTAGCTGTAGTAGTGGTGGTAGTAGTAGTAGTTGTAGTTGTAGAAGTAGTAGTGGTAGTTGTGGTGGTGGTAGTAGTAGTAGTAGTTGTGGTGGTAGTAGTAGTAGCTGTAGTAGTGGTGGTAGTAGTAGTAGTAGTAGTTGTGGAACAAAGGAAGACATGAGCTGCAGCAGGCGGCTCTCCACGTCGTGTCACTTACACTACCATTTACCTGCAGGAGGCCTGATGACCTTTGCCGGGAAAGAAATGAGAAAGAGGAAAAAGACGTGAAAAAAGAAGGGAATACGAAAGATGATTCAATGAAAAAGGTGAGGAGAATAACTATATCTGGAGGGCGTTTCGAGGGTCAACGGCCGTTTTGTTCAGTATATCTTTCATATATTCTCCTCACAGCAGGGTATCCCTTCGTTCTAAGTCTGCCTATCCTCGTTTCTTGTCCCTAGAGGTTTACTTTTATGTATTTTCTGTATTTCACTCATGTACGATCTTCTTACTTTACACAATGATGAAACCAAATGTTCAGCTTTGGTGACGAGTGTCAGTGTTTGCCAATCGTATTATTGAAGGCCATTGTTTCAGTTTGTTTTGTTTTTTTCACTGCAGGACTTTCTACACTCATTGCTTCTGTCATTCACATTCCTGTCATGTTCGACTCATCGTTTGATGTCGCCTGTGACAGTATGCTGGAAGCTATCCAATGTTTCAATTCTTTCCAGTCCATTGTGCATCGTATGCATTGCTGGCTTTTACGTAACTTTATCATGTACAAAAAAAATCATCTTTTTCCTGGGTTCCTAGTCATTTCAGTTTTACAATAAATGAATTTGCGGACCTTATTCATACTCAGTAGTTCAGGAATTACTGTTCAGCGCATCTAATAATTAAAATTAATTTTTAAAGGGGAGGACTGGTAAGCCAGATGGTCAGAAGCTACGATAGCGGATCATTATATCTTGTTGCCTTTGCAGCAAGAATAGTCACTCTAATACAGAGGCAAATTTTTCTCCTAGTGACAGCGGAAGAATCAGATTAAATTTAAGTGTTCAGACCTTAAGTTGTGACAAAAGATGTTCTTAAATACTGGAGTTAGAGCAGAGATGCATTAGCTGAAAACGGCGTCACAGGTGGGGTGGACAAGTCGTGGTCCCGCCCACCGTTGACGCTGTCTTCAATTGCTGCAACTTTCGGCTACCTGTAGTGTAGAAATATCCGTCTTCATGACTCCGCTTCATCTCCAATAAATAAGGAACTGAACACCTTAATTACCTGTACCTCTGTCACTGTCTCTGGTAAAACAGTCGCCTCTGTATTTGCCTGAAAAAACTTACTGAGCAAGCGAGGTGTTTTATCAGTAAAGACCCAGGGGTTCGTACGTGTGTTTTTGTCTAGTGTCATCAGTTGCCTGTTTGTGTGTGTGTTTGTGTGTGTGTGTGTGTGTGTGTGTGCGTGTGTGTGTGTGTGTTTGTGTGTGTGTGTGTGTCTGTCTGTGTGTGAGTGAGTTTGTTTGTGTGTGTGTGTGTGTGTGTGTGTGTGTGTGTGTGTACTCACCTAGTTGTGGTTGCAGAGGTCGAGTCACAGCTCCTGGCCCCGCCACTTCACTGGTCGCTACTCGGTCACTCTATCCGCTCCATGAGCTTTATCATACCTCTCCTTAAAGCTATGTATAGATCCTGCCTCCACTACATCATTTCCCAGACTATTCCACTTCCTGACAACTCTGTGACTGAAGAAATACTTCCTAACATCCCTGTGGTTCATCTGAGTCTTCAACTTCCAACTGTGACCCCTTGTTGCTGTGTCCCATCTCTGAAACATTCTGTCTCTGTCCACCTTGTCGATTCGTTTCAGTATTTTATAAGTTGTTATCATATTCCCTCTATCTCTCCTGTCTTCCAGTGTCGTCAGGTCGATTTCTCGTAACCTCTCCTCGTAGGACGTACCCCTTAGCTCCGGGACCAGTCTTGTTGCAAACCTTTGCACTTTCTCTAATTTTCTTACATGCTTGGCTAGGTGATGTTTCCAAACTGGTGCTGCATACTCCAGTATGGGCCTGACGTACACTGTGTACAGGGTCCTGAACGATTCCTTATTAAGATGTCGCAATGCTGTTCTTAGGTTTGCCAGGCGTCCGTATGCTGCAGCTGTTATTTGGTTGATGTGCGCCTCAGAAGATGTGCCCGGTGTTATACTCACCCCAAGATCCTTTTCCTTGAGTGAGGTTTGTAGGCTCTGGCCCCCTAGACTGTACTCCGTCTGTGGTTTTCTTTGCCCTTCCCCAATCTTCATGACTTTGCACTTGGTGGGGTTGAATTCCAGGAGACAGTTGCTGGACCAGGCCTGCAGCCTGTCCAGATCCCTCTGTAGTTCTGCCTGGTCCTCGTCCGATTGAATCGGACGTGTGTGTGTGTGTGTGTACTCACCTTGTTGTGATTGCAGGGGTCGATTCACAGCTCCTGGCCCCGAGTGTGTGTGTGTATGTGTGTGCTGGCAAGATGTAAGATGTGGTATTTGTGGTGCGTAATGGATGCTTCTGACTGGAGATCGTGGGGATAAAAGATTGTGTAATGAGGAATGTCTGTACAAATATGTGCTAGTTGTAAGTGTGGAAGTGTGATAGTTGTAGTGGTAGTAGTCGTTGTACTGGTGGGTGGTGGATGTGGGATTGGGTGATTGGTTGCAGTTTCTTTTTGGGTTAGCTTTATAGGAGGAAAGTAGCAGGTGAGGAATGAATGTGATTGTAGTTTAGAAGGTACGTTGT
The DNA here is from genome assembly GCA_009830355.1 of Cherax destructor. Classification (NCBI taxonomy): domain Eukaryota; kingdom Metazoa; phylum Arthropoda; class Malacostraca; order Decapoda; family Parastacidae; genus Cherax; species Cherax destructor. Next base: position 132,050 of record WNWK01001768.1, on the reverse strand, counting down.
CTGCTATACTGACTGGTGGGTGTAGGTGATGCAGGTTTGGGAATGGATAAGGATATCAGTGTGGATGTTCTGTAAAATGGGTGATGGAAGGTGGTGTTGCAAGGGAGAGGATAGGCTGCATGATAATGTTCGAATGGCTGGGGTCAGGAGTGGGGTGGATAGAGATATTGCAAGGTGGGGTGAATGGGAGCTAGGGCAGGTGAGGGGCTCTGAGTTTATGTTGGGCTTTGTAAGCTATTTGGTGTGCGAGTGAGGGTTTAAATGTAGGGGATTTAAAGAACGAGGAGGAGCAACACTGACAGTCATGGCAGAAGTGGCTGGATCGTTGATGTTAGTGCGGATGGTTTTGTCTCTGTCATGAGGCCTGCATGTCGAAGGACTGGTTCAGATGTTGACATTAATAAGCAGTTTTTTCCTTGTCTTTAATAACCAAAAGTGGATACATCAGGAGTGTGATGCTACCATATTCTGTATGATCGTTACACAGTGGGAACAAAAGCTAGCTATGTTCTTGCAGGACTGGAGTCATAAAAGGAGCTGAAATCTGTCAGCCTGAGCAAAGAGATTTCAGTGAGGCAATGAGGATATCATCATGCATTTCAGAAGGGGTTCATCAGTTACAGGAGCTTCAAAGTTATCGCTTTAGCAGACCTGGAGTTACTATGACTTACGGAAGTGAGGGTGGGGCATTAGTAGGGGATGCAGTTTGGGATGTCATAGGGAAGGTGTAGTTACGAGGCATATGTAGTATATTTTGTGGGGTAGTTTCAGCTGCAAGGGTCGTGGTAAGAGGGAGTGTTGTGGAGTAGTGTCTACTGTAGGAGTGTGGGTGGGTGATTGGGAGTGTGCAGGTGGCGTAGTGTCTGCTGTGGGAGTGGGAGTGTGCGAGTGTGCAGATGGGGCAGTGTCTGCTGTGGAAGTGGGGGAAAGTGGAGTGTGCAAGTGGGCAACCTCGTCTTAAAACTATGTGTGTTTCCTGCCTCCACTACATCACTTACCAGACTGTTCCACTTCCTGACAACTCTATGACTAAATAAATACTTCCTAACATCTCTTTCACTCATCTGAGTCTTCAACTTCCAATTGTGGCCAATTGTTTCTGTGTCCCTTCTCTGGAATATCCTGTCTCCGTCCACCATGTCAATTCCTCGCAGTATTTTGTATGTCGTTATCATGTCTCCCCTAACCCTCCTATCCTCCAATGTCGTCAGACCGATTTTCTTTAACCTTTCTTCGTAGGACATTCCCCTTAGCTCTGGAACTAGCCTTGTTGCAAATCTTTTGCACTTTCTCTAATTTCTTGACGTGTTTGACCAGGTGTGGGTTCCAAACAGGTGCTGCATACTCCAGTATGGGCCTGACGTACATGGTTTACAGAGTCTTGAGGTATAAGAACGCTATTCTTAGGTTTGCCAGGCGCCCATATGCTGCAGCAGTTATCTGGTTGATGTGCGCCTCAGGAGATGTGGTTGGTATAATTCTGACCCCATGATCCTTTTCCTTGAGTGAGGTTTGCAGTCGTTTGTCACCTAGCCTATACTCTGTCTGCGGTCTTCTTTTTCCTTCCCCGATCTTCATGACTTTGCATTTGGCGGGGTTAAATTCAAGGAGCCAGTTGCTGGACCAAGCTTCCAGCCTGTCCAGGTCTCTTTGTAGTTCTGCCTGATCCTCATTCGATTTAATTTTCCTCATTAACGTCACATCATCTGCAAACAGGGACACTTCTGAGTCTATCCCTTCCATCATGTCATTCACATATACCAAAAACAGCACTGGTCCTAGGACTGACCCCTGTGGAACCCCGCTCGTCACAGGTACCCACTCTGATACCTAGTCACGTACCATGACTCGTTGTTGCCTCCCTGTCAGGTCTTCTCTGATTTATTGCAGTGCCCTTCCTGTTATGTGTGCCTGATCCTCTAGCTTTTGCACTAATCTCTTGTGAGGAACTGTGTCTAAGGCCTTCTTGCAGTCTAAGAAACTGCAATCTACCCACCCCTCTCTCTCTTGTCTTACTTCCGTTACCTTGTCATAAAACTCCAGTAGGCTTGTGACACAGGATTTGCCTTCCCTGAATCCGTGCTGGTTGTCGTTCGTTAGCTTGTTCCTTTCTAGGTGCTCCATCACTCTCCTCCTGTTTATCTCCTCCATAACTTTGCATACTATGGTCTATAGTTTAATGCCTCGTTTCTGTCTCCTTTCTTAAAAATGGGAACTACATTTGACGTCTTCCACACCTCAGGTAGTTGCCCAGTTTCAATGGATGTGTTGAAAATTGTTGTTAATGGCACACACAGCATCTCTGCTCCCTCTCTAAGGACTCACGGAGAGATGTCCGGTCCCACAGTTTTTGAGGTATCAAGGTCACTTAGCAGCTTCTTCACCTCCTCCTCGGTTGTGTGTGAATGCATGTGGGTGAATGAGTGTGAGTGTGGATTAGTGTGTGAGAGTGGATTAGTGTGTGAGTGTGGATGAGTGTGTGAGAGTGTGAGTGGGAGTGAGTGTAAGTGGTAGTGTGTGACTGTGAGTGTGTGAGTGTAAGTATGAATGAGTGAGACAGTGAATGTGTGGATGAGTGAGTGGGAGAGGGAATGAGTGAGTGGGAGAGTGCAGGTGGGGTGGGTATTGTGTGAGTGACTTATCCCAGGTTAAGAGCTCTGTTGGTTTACTCTATTGTTACTATTTTTTTCCTGTGGCTACACCCTCTCCTTTTTTTTTTTTAAACCTAAACTTTTGTGCCTCTCCTCAACTGTTTTGTCTTATTTTAAGGACACGTTATAAAAATCCCTTGTGTCTAGGGGGATGATTTTTTTTCCTTACTAACTTTTCTTTGATGAACTGATTATTAAAAATTATATTTTTGTATTCCTGGTATTCCATACTGCCCCTCTTCAATCACGCTCCCAATCACCCTCTTTAACCTATTCACAAATATTTTGTAATCTGCACACATTACAATCAAACCCCGATAATCCTGTATATTCTTCTGCACGTCCCCCTTCGGTACCAGAACCACAACCCTCGTACATTGCGTATCCCCCAACCTCACCTGGTCCTTCATTACATTAAATAATACCACCAAAAATTCCTTTAATACCACCCAGTTCCTAACATAAAAATCCGTAGGTAAACCATCAAGCCCAGGTGCCTTCCCCAAACTCATCCCTTGCACCGCCTGCCACACCTCTTCCTCACTAATAGATCCCTCCAATAGTTTCCTATCCTCCATCCTTAATGGCTCCTGAATCCCCTCTCCAAGACCCTCACTGCCGCCTCCTGTCATACACCCTGACTCATATACCTGCCAACCACAAGTCTAGAAAACCACTCATGCCTTTCATGGTATCCAACTTCTGCCCCACATTGTACCCACCCATGCTTTCATTCACTTCTAACTGCATTACATCCCTTGCCTTTTGTCTTTCCCGGAACCTTTGCAATACACACGCCGAAGGCCTATCAACACACAACACGTCCTCAATCACTCCTCGCACTCTCGCTCCATCAAACCTATCATTCTGTAAATCCTGCAACCGACTCTTTATACCCGCTATCTCCTCCACTGGGTACTCCTCTCCACTACCCTCATAACACACTTTTAATTGCCCTTCCAAATATCTCTGTAATCCAAAATCCACTGATTCTCCTCACGGCCCCTCTGCCTGTAATATTTCTTTATACCCAGTTTTACACATTCTTCCCACCATTGAATGATGTTCCCCCACTTCTTTCTATTATCCCTAAAAGATTCCCACCACTGCAAAACCTACCCACCTCTCCTCCCCCGTTAATAGATGCACATTAAGTTTCCAATAGTTCCCATATCACCTCGGGAGGCCACCCCATCCTACATCCACCATAACACCTCTATGATCAGAAAACTCTACATCCAAGACCCTTACCTTCTCTACCCAAACCCCTTAGACACATATATGAGGTCAAGCCGCACCGCATACCCCCTATGGACCAAGGTATGCTCAACAAACCACCTTCCCCCAACCACTACATCTGCTACCCCCATCAAAGCATCATTCAGGACACTTAAGACACATCCCGCACCTCTCGGCTCCAAGTCCATTCTACGAATGACTCAATTCCAATCTCCCTCTATTATAGATATAATGGGCAATCCTCTCAAAAAATAAATTAGAGAGTCCCTAACGAATGTTTCCTTTATTCTCCTATGATTGTCTGCCGGCATATAAACACCCAGAAAACATATCCTTACCTCTTCCCATTCTCCATCAACCCTCACAAGATGCCCCTCTCCCCCGTCTTCCCACTATAACAACTTAAACGGGCTGGTCTCCTTGATCAATATCGCAACACCTCCCTTTAATTTCCCTGAGTACCCCGCATACACTCTATACCCTTTCACCTCCAGATCTCTTCCATACTTGAAATTATGCTCCTGCTCAAACACCACCTCGGTACCATACCTTCTCAGTCTCCTCAAAACACTGCTTTTTGACGTCAGCCTGAAGGCCATTCACATTTATCGTTAAGCACTTAAAAAATGTAATGGTGGCTTTCCTTTCGATCTCTGTACCTTAGGTTCATGAAGCTTATGCAGTCCATATTTATCACCATTACTCTGCTGTGTTCCCCCTTTACCCATCCCCATCCCATTAACCCCCCCCCCCTCCTCTCCTATGGGTCACATCCACCCATGCTTTCTTGCATGTTCTTTGTGCTGGGGTTAGCACATCCTCTCCATCTTAAGCCCCACCCGACCATTTCCTCAATTCACTTGCCACTTCCATTGTATCTGCAACATTCTTCACTCTGTGCACTTCCTCTTCTACAGCACAAACTTGCATTGTAGATATAACAGCTCCTTCTTCTGTAACCCCTCCCCCAACCCCCCTTCCCCAAGTAACACTTCCACCTCCTTTACCTTTGGAGTCTCTTCTCCAGAACCATCGAACAGGGCTTGTAAATCGCCATGCAGAGGCTCGGGCAAACCATCACCCAGCATCTCATTGCCCACCACGTCTTCCGTACCAAAGATCTCCATCACCTGAGTCACATCCGAAAATGTTGCACACGTCTCACTACCATGATTCACAATGTCACTCCACAATTCGGTCACTTCCTCTCCTTTTGCCGTATTTGACAATGACTCCACATCTTCTGCCACATCCACACCAGCATGACTTGTGGGCCTAGTGTCGTTTATCTTAAAACACTGGGCTGCCACATGTTCATACGCACCACACAGTCCCGCTTGAGTAATGTATACCTGCATACAAAACTCACGCATGACCACATAAGATGGGATTGGCTGTCGTAAAGACATTTTGAGGGTGAAGGATCCCTCTGGCAGGCCTGCATACAGGCCCTCCACCCACCTTCTATTAGTCACCATGTGGATAACGCCACAATCAGCGAACGCCTCCCTGATGTCCTCTTCGTCCACCTCAAATGGCATGTTTCGAAGTTTTACCAATGTGTAAAACTGAGATACATCTTTCATCCGTACTTCTAATCCTGGATGTACCATTATGCAGACATTTTGGTATTTGTCCACCATCTTCTCATATATGTCCTTTGCTGTAAACTACACGAAAATCCTGGTTGCACCATTTAGTGCTATCCCATATAAATCTTCATTGTTGATGCCATATGTGTCGCGAAGAATGGCTGGCAACATAACCGATGCATTGGTATTATACACTGTGCCTTTCACAACCTCAATACACACAGTGTTTACACGTCGTCTCATCGCCTGCATCATTTTGTGAAAACCACTCAGGGCTACCAACTTTGGCGAAAGCTGCTGCTACCGTCTGACCTCCACTAAGGGTGATCGACGAATCATTACAGCTGGATGAATATAAACAACTAAATGAAAGTTTAGATCTACAATAACAAAGGTGTCTAGCTGGTAATTATTACAGTTAATATAGTTTAAATAATTAAGGAGATAAACTCCTAGACATATCTTGTAATATATGTTATCATACTTGTAAATACTTATACAGTAGCTTACAATTGGTGCTATAGGCATTTCAGATAAACTGTACTCTTGAATATTTTTTTATATGTTCCATCCGGTCATACCGAGTCATACTAGGTATGACTCGGTAAGACTCGACTTAGAATAACACTGACAACAACAAGTCTCTAAATAATCTAACTTCTGGACCACAAACAGCTTGCTTGAACAATATATCGAACCACTCGTCAAACAACAGTAATGTTCGAAGCAGCAGAGAGAAGCACAGTGTCAGGCAGAAAACAAGGAGACAAAGACGCTAAGTTGTGTACCATCAGCAAATCCTTCCAGAAGGCACAAAACTCCCTTACTACTGAAACAGTGTTTAGCAATACCAAAACAATGCTGGTCGAGAGTTTAACTCGGGACAACACAACCACTGGAAACGTCAAATATCACTAAGTCTAAATAATGCTCTGCGAACAGAGTTGTACAGAGTTACGAGATGCGTATCCCAGCTCCCCAGCAGAGACATACTCTGCCAAAACAGTTTAACGCACCCAAGATGACAGCATTGAGACCAGATGTGTTTCCTCCATTAACAGCAGAGAGATAGCACGTTGCATCCACGAGCAACAGCTAGAGAGTGAGGCAGGCCTAGCAACACCAGCATCGATAAATGACGCACTTTTGCAACATGTGGGTATTTTTATTCTGGAAACGTTTCACCACACCGTGGCTTCTTCAGTCCAATGCAGAAAAAGTTAGAGTAAGGGGAGGGGTTTGAGGTAATCAGTCCCTCAGCCATGAGTCGATTGGACTGAAGAAGCCAATGTGTGGCGAAACGTTTCCAGAATAAAGACACCCAAATGTTGCAAAAAGTGTCTTATTTATCAATGTGTCGGTTTTGGCAACCCTTCATTCACAAGTCCAACGTCAGGTTACAGTTAAGGTCTGACTTGAACTACTTAATAAGCGGGCAGGTAGTCTGCAAGTGCTGGCAGCCAGTCAAAACTCTGCAACAGTGAGCACAGTGAGATGTGCAGTTGTTACATTCTACCTACACACATAAGCTATTATAATAAGTCAAATAATAATATAAAGCATAAAATTTTCATTTTAGCTATTAATGAAAATATCAGCAATATAAAATTACATGAAAAGACAATATATAAAAAAAGAATTATTGCGTCCTTTTCTCTGAGGCTGTAATAGTTTGTGTGTGTGTGTGTACTCACGTAGTGCTTGCAGGCGTCGAGTCATAGCTCCTGGTCAAGCCTCTCTGCTGGTCGCTACTAGGTCCACTCTTTCCCTTCTTCATGAGCTTCATCAAACCTCTTCTTAAAGCTATGTATTGATCCTGCCTCCACTACACCACTCTCCAGTGTTCCACTTCCTGACAACTCTATGACTGAAGAAATATTTCCTAAAATCCCTGTGACTCATCTGAGTTTTCACCTTCCAGGTGTGACCTCTTGTTGCTGTGTCCCAACTCTGAAACATTCTGCCTCTGTCCACCTTGTCAATTCCTCTCAGTATTTTATATGTTGTTATCATGTACCTCCTATCCCTCCTGTCCTCTATTGTCGTCAGGTTGATTTCCCTTAACCTCTCCTCGTAGGACATACCGCTTAGCTCCAGGACTAGTCTTGTTGCAAACCTTTGCAGTTTTTCTAATTTCTTGACGTATTTGACCAGGTGTGGGTTCCAAACTGGTGCTGCATACTCCAGTATGAGCCTGACGTACACAGTGTGCAGTGTCTTGAATTACTCCTTATTTAGATGTAGAAACGCTATTCTTAGGTTTGTCAGGCGCCCATATGCTGCACCAGTTATTTGCTTGATGTGCGCCTCAGGGGACGTGCTCGGTATGATGCTCACCCAAAGATGCTTTTCCTTGAGTGAATTTTGGGGTCAAACTCCAGGAGCCATTTTTTCGGACCAGGCTTGAAGCCTCTCCAGATTTTGTAGGCTTACCTGAGCCTAGTCCACTTGTATTCTTTTCATTAGCTTCACATCGTCTGCAAACAGGGACACCTCTGAATCTATCCTTTTTGTCATGTAATTCACTTATACAAGAAACATCACCGGACCCTTGTGGAACCCCACTCTGACACTTCATCCCATACTGACACACGTTGTTTCCTTCCTGTCAGATATTCCCTGGTCCACTACAGTACTTTCCCTGTTATTCCTGCCTGCTCCACTAGCTTCTCAACCAATCTCTTGTGTGGTACTGTATCGAAAGCCTTCTTATAGTCTAAGAATATGCAGTCTACCCATCCCTCTCTCTCCTGTCTTACTTCTGTTACAGTGTCGTAGAACTACAGTAGGTTTGCGAAGGTTTGCGAATCATGATTTCCCTTCCCAGAAGCCATGCTGGTTTACATATATGACCCCATTCATTTCTAGGTGCTCCATCATTTTTCTCCTGATAATCTTTTCCATAACTTTACATACGATACATGTCAGCGAACCACGTCTGTAGCTTAGTGTTACCTGTCTGTCTCCTTTCTTAAAAAATTGAGAATACGATTCATGTCTCCCACACCTCAGGCAGTTGTCCTGTTTCAGTAGATTTATTGAAGATTATTGTAAGTGCCACACATAGTGCATCTGCTCCCTCTCTCAGAACCCAACTACCAGCTACTTCTTGGTTGAGTGAAGTGTGTCCAGCACCTGTTGGTGCACCCTACTCCCTCGGTTTGCTGGAAACCTCTCTGTCTCCACTGTCAATACCTCCCTGAATCTTGAGCTGAGGTCCTCAAATACTTCCTGGTCGCTCCCTGTCAACTCCCCTTCTTCCTTCCTCAGACTAATCCCCTGGTTGTTGACTGTTATTTTCTTTCCAATGTGGCTGTATAACAACTTTGGGACAGATCTGGCTTTTGATGCTATATCATTCTCGTATTACCGCTGGGCCTCTCTCCTTATCCATGTATATTCAATTTTAGCTCTTCTGCTCGACTCCCTGTTTTTCCAAGTCCTTTGCCTTCTATACTTTTTCCATACTCTAGCACACCTGGTTTTGGTGTGTGTGTGTGTGTGTGTGTGTGTGTGTGTGTGTGTACTCACCTAGTTGTGGTTGCAATGGTCGAGTCATAGCTCCTGGCCCCGCCTCTTCACTGGCCGCTACTGGGTCACTCTCCCTGCGCCATGAGCTTTATCATACCTCTTTTTAAAGCTATGAATGGATCCTACCTCCACTACATCGCTTCCCAAACTATTCCACTTCCTGACCACTCTGTGACTGAAGAAATACTTCCTAACATCCCTGTGATTCATCTGAGTCTTCAACTTACAACTGTGTCCCCTTGTTGCTGTGTCCCATCTCTGGAACATTCTGTCTCTGTCCACCTTGTCAATTCCTCTCAGTATTTTATATGTCGTTATCATGTCCTCCCTATCTCTCCTGTCCTCCAGTGTCGTCAGGTCGATTTCCCTTAACCTCTCCTCATAGGACATACCCCTTAGCTCCGTTACTAGTCTTGTTGCAAACCTTTGCACTTTCACTAGTTTCTTTACGTGGTTGGCTAGATGTGGGTTTCAAACTGGTGCTGCATACTCCAATATGGGCCTAACGTACACAGTGTACAGGGTCCTGAACGATTCCTTATTAAGATGTCGGAATGCTGTTCTTAGGTTTCCTAGGCGCCCGTATGCTGCAGCAGTTATTTGGTTGACGTGCCCCTCAGGAGATGTGCCTGGTGTTATACTCACCCCAAGATCTTTTTCCTTGAGAGAGGTTTCTAGTCGCTGTCCCCCCTAGACTGTACTCCGTCTGCGGTCTTCTTTGCCTTTCCGAAATCTTCATGACTTTGCACTTGGTGGGGTTGAATTCCAGGAGCCAATTTCTGGACCAGGCTTGCAGCCTGTCCAGATCCCTTTGTAGTTCTGCCTGGTCCTCGTCCGACTGAATTCTTCTCATCAACTTCCCATCATCTGCAAACAGGGACACTTCGGAGTCTATTCCTTCCGTCATGTCGTTCACAAATACCAGAAACAGCACCGGTCCTAGGACTGACCCCTGTGGAACCCCACTCGTCACCGGCGCCCACTCTGACACCTCGCCACGTACCATGACTCGCTGCTGTCTTCCTGACAGGTATTCCCTGATCCATTGTAGTGCCTTCCCTGTTATCCCTGCCTAGTCCTCCAGCTTTTGCACTAATCTCTTGTGTGGAACTGTGTCAAACGCCTTCTTACCGTCCAAGAAAATGCAATCTACCCACCCCTCTCTCTCTTGTCTTACTGCTGTCACCCTGTCATAGAACTCCAGTAGGTGTGTGTGTGTGTTAGTTACCATTTTGTCCTAGGCACATGTCGATTAGACACTTGGCCTGTTGTATGTGTGTGTGTAAGGAAACACTTCGAAATGTTTCCGCCCCGCCGAGAATTGAACCCGGGCCCTCCGTGCGTGAAGCGAGAGCTTTAGCCACCAGGCCACCGGGGCTATGTGTGAGTGTGTGCGTGTGTTTATGTGTGTTTGCGTGCGCGCGCGCGCGGCTCTGGACTGTTACTGAGTACATTTGAAGCTTTTTGTTCCCCACTGAACTACCATTTATTTCATTCGCCTCTAATCTCACGTGTCCTTGTTCGTTCTTCACTGCGACTGCGGAAGTTTCTTCGTCGCAATTTACGTTGCCTGTTTTTTTCACATGTCGTGTATGTCGTGTTAGGCGAACTCACACAGCTCAACTTTTGTGATTATATAATCTTCGTCTTGTTCAATTCCAGCTTTCATCTCAAGTTCAGTGCATTGCAAAATCTGGGCTCCATGAACCTTACAGCTTTTCATTCCCTGTTCTCTGCTTCCTGTCACTTGCTCTTTCCCGACCCAGCGTCATGTTTTACTAGTTTTTTGTCACATCTTGGCAGACCACTTCGAGTTTGTGTCCCGTCAACAAGTGTTTCCTGAACCTCACTTGATGTGTCACTTGTCTTTAAGCTTTATTTCTCTCGACGTCATTTTGTTCTTCGTCTCTCCTGTCTTCGTCTTTCACTTGCTGTAAGAAAGAGAATTATTAGGGTTTTTTCTCTTTCATTTACCTCGATTTTTCTTTTAGTTTTTCATCATATTTTTAGTAGATTTTGATAACTTTCATTACAACTCTCCTCTTTACCTCTTCATCTTCGAGTCAGTGTGATAAATGGTTTTGAAAACCGACAAGTTGTAGAATTGAGACACTTATGCAACATTTGGGGATCTTTATTGCAGAAACGTTTCGCCACACAGTGGCTTCATCAGCAGGAAGGTATAAGAGGAGTTTGAAGTAATCAGTCCCTCAGCCTGGAATCGATGTGTCTCAATCTTCAACTCGTCAGTTTTCAAAATCATTTATCACATCTGTCAGACACTGCAACATCATGGGATCTTGATACAAGGAATTCTTCAATACTTGTCCAATCTTTGGACGAAGACCAACTTACACTAGTGGATGGTACCACTGTGACCCCGCCTCCTCCTGCTTCCACTCACCTGACTACAGTATATAAGCCACTTCTCTGGCACTATGCTGTAGATTGATGGACTGAACATATCGATTCCAGGCTGAGGGACTGATTACATCAAACTCCCCCTTCTCCTTATACCTTCCTGCTTTGTATAGGACTGATGAGGCCACTGTGTGGCGAAACGTTTCTTCAATAAAGATTCCCATATGTTACATAAGTGTCTCAATTCTTCATGTTCGAGTCTTTCAGACTACGGGACACAAACATTGACACGTCTACATAACAGAGAAGCCATTTATTCCTTCATATATATGTTTTTCACACCGTTTTAAGAACATAAGAATGGAAGAACACTGCAGCAGGCCTATTGGCCCATACTAGGCAGGTCATTCTCAAGCCCAAACCCACTAAACAAAAATATTTGTCCAACCCACTTTTACTGCAACGTGAGGAACAAGCTTTGACAACCTCTCCACCTTTTCACCTTCCACCTTCACTTCTTTTATTTTGGTCTCTGTTTTGTGTTTTTCATGTCAAACATTATGTACCTAGCTTGATCAGCCGAAAATTTTGAGTATTCTGTAACGACGTAACGACATTATTATGTATTTCTTCGTCCTTCAGTATTTCTCTTTCTCATAGGTGAGGTGCACCTTACCTGTCTGCACCTCACCTGTCTGTACCTCACCTGTCTGCACCTCACCTGTCTGCACCTCACCTGTCTGTACCTCACCTGTCTGCACCTCACCTGTCTGTACCTCACCTGTCTGTACCTCACCTGTCTGCACCTCACCTGTCTGTACCTCACCTGTCTGCAGTATATATGCCACTTCGCACATATCCTGTAGTCTTTTCAAGATTGATAGACTGATTACATCGACTCATGGCTGAGGGACTGATTACCTCAAACTCCTTTTGTTCTCCACGATTCTCCTTTGTATGGACTGATGAAGCCACTGTGTGGCGAAACGTTTCCTCATTAAAGATACCCAAGTGTTGTACATGTGTCTAATTTATCAACCTTGAGGGTTCTCTGAACCATTCATCTACATGTATTTGTATGGGGTTATGCAGGTTCTGTGTTCCCTTTTATACAATGTATTAAGATAGGATTTTCTTCGGATTTTTAACCCCGGAGGGTTAGCCACCCATGATAGCCCAAGAAAGTCAGTGCGTCATCGAGGACTGTCTGTCTTATTTCCATTGGGGTCCTCAATCTTGTCCCCCAGGATGCGACCCACACCAGTCGACTAACACCCAGGTGATATAATGTTCTGATTTATCCTTTTCCTTATTCATTATTACCTTCAAATCTCTGTCATTTCCTTCTATTCGTGGTTATTGTCTCCTACTTTCCTAAATCTTAGGCTGATGCAACATCTTGCAATCTTTACTAAGGAAACGTTTCACCAACCAATGGGTTCTTCAGTCCAGTACTAAGAAGAACCGACAGTATGTTATATAAAGGACATAAATGCAACTAATTCGACATTTTATTGAAGCAACGTTTCCCACTCCAGGAGCTTGACAAAACTCCAGGTGAGCGAAACGTTGGTCGGGTTTCTAAACCATCTACATTTGTCTAGTATGGGCCTATTGGCCCATACTAGACAAAAGTCCTGTTCATTTCTGTGAACCCTGTGTACATGTCCGTTCATGTCTGTGCATTTTTTTTCCCATCCTCTTTTCTTCTCTTCCATTCTCCATCCCTCTCCTTCTCAAGTGTTATTGCTTTATACCTTGTTATGTTTCTCCGTTTTATTTGCGCTGTTTAAGAGCCATTCTGAACTTCGCGATGTAATTTTAAACTTTACGATGTAATTCTCATCTTCATGATGTAATTCTGAACTTTGCGATGAAATTCTGGAGTTCGCGATGTACTTTTGAATTTCGCGATGTAATTTTGAACTTCTCGATGAAGTCTTGAACTTTGCGATGTAATTTTGAACTTCTCGATGTCATTTTGAAATTGTCTGTCCACCTTGTGTAGTGATTCCTAACGTTTCTGCATGGCTTTCGGTGTGGCAAATGGTTTTCGGTTGTGTCCTCTCTTCAGTGCTCTGTACGCTCTCCACGACTTTTTTGATTTACAGATCATGCTTTCCTTCACTTCTTTGTAAAGCACATTCGCTCTCTGCGTTTTTTTCATCATCGTATCAGTGGCTTTATTACGTATCTGGATTTGTTCTTCTCATTCTTATGGCTTTCCAATGGGGAATAGCTCTCATCTCCCCATAATAGTCTTTCCGCTAGTTTGAATATGATAATGGTATACAGTGCCGACAGGTTAATAAGACACACAATAGGCTTCTTCAGTCGAGTACAGATGAGGCAGCAGAAGCAGTAGAGATGTAATGACGATGTAATCAGTCCATCAGCCTTGAAGACGTAGCTTTTAGGTGGTCAGTCCCTCAGCCTGGAGAAGAGTTTTACTCCATAGTCTGGAATATGGAGACTTATATATTGAAAATGTGAGGAGCAGATAATCTTGACGACAGGAGAGGCGGAGCCCACTAGTATAAGTGAGAATTTAACCAATGAGAGGGCAGGTCCCTCTTAAATCCATCTCTTCTCACTTGTAACTAGTTACAAGTAATTAGTAACTTGTCGGTTCTCTGAACCATTTATCTACATCCTGTCTGACACAGCAACATCTTGGGATCTTGATACAAACGAATTCTTCAACACTTGTCCAACCTTTGGACGAAGACCTACTTCGACTAGTGGATGGTACCACTATGACCCCGCCTCCTCCTGCTTCACCTCACCTGTCTACAGTATATAAGCAACCTCTACGGCTCTATACTGTACTTTCTACAAGATTGATGGACTGAACACATCGACTCCAGGCCGAGGGACTGATTACCTCAAACTCCTCCTCTCCTTACACCTTTCTGCTTTGTATGGACTGATGAAGCCACTGTGTGGCGAAACGTTTCCTTAATAAAGATACCCAAGTGTTGCATATGTGTCTAATTTATAACTAGTAACTCACTTGTAACTAGTGAGTTACTAGTTACATCTATTCAGCTTCTGCTGTCTCCTCTATACTAGACGGAAGAAGCCTACTATGTAGGTGAAACGTTTCGAAATAAAGATACCTAACTGATGTCATACCTATTCATTCCTATAGTCTGATTTTCTGACTCTCTCTACCATCCCATTTCATCATTCCCTCCACCAGTCGGTACCTGGAACAACTATGTGAACAATAAAGAGGACACAATACCGTCACTGGAACAATACACAAATAACCCTCACATGGAAGAGAGGAACTTACGACGACGTTTCTGTCCTAGATGGACCAATGACTAGTTTGTAAGTTACATTCTATATGTGGGCTGTGTACACACAACTATGTGGTCGTTCGCTTCCAATTGCTTCTCATTCTTTTTTATTTCTTACATGTCTGCTTCGCTTAATGTGAAGGCCAGAATAAATTATGCTGCTTATATATACTATTTTTTTAACGACGCGCGTTTTGCTCATTTATGCAATTCGTAGATCTCTGCCTAATTCATTATGATTAAAAATCTTTGAAAATTAACAGTTTCACTTTTTCAATTGGCTTTTTTTTTGTATTGATTCTTCCACGATTTATATCATTGCTTTATTAGTCTTATCTTACTTTGTTTTGGTTTTATTTTACGTGGGGATTTGTCATGCACTTTCATTATCACATATTCCCTCCTGCTTTCCCTTATTGTGCTGTGATGCGTCTCTCGTACCAAAGCATTTGTAAGCATTCTTCTCAGGTTTGTCTCCATCAAAAATGTTAATGCTGTCTGCTAGGTGTTAGTTACCATTTTGTCCTAGGCACTTGTCGATTAGACACTAGGCCTGTTGTATGTATGTGTGTGTGTGTGTGTGTGTAACGAAACACTTCGAAATGTTTCGGCCCCGCCGGGAATTGAACCCGGGCCCTCCGTGCGTGAAGCAAGAGCGCTGTGTGTGTGTGTGTGTGTGTGTGTGTGTGTGTGTGTGGTTGTGTGTTGTGTATGTTGTGTGTGTATGCTGTGTGTGCGTGCATATTTGTGTGTGTATGTTTCTTTGTATGTGTGTGAGGGGTGACTATGTAGTATGTGGATATTGTATATGTGTATATATATGTGTGTGAGTATTTGTGTTTGCATTTGTATACGTATATATGCGAGGGTGATTGTATGTATAGGTGTGTGTTAGCAAGGGTCAAGTGATCGACACTCTCCCTAGTCTAGTAACTCCCATCATCAACCTTCACACAGTACCACCATCCTGGACACAGTTATACTTACTATTCAACTATTTTTGTATTTGCCTCTTAAAATTTGTTGTCCACCCCGATCCAGTTATTCATCACCCTAAGACTAGAGAACAGCTTCCTAACCTGCTGCTGCTCTATCTCCTTCTATTGTTATTCATTCTATCCGTCTCAGTCTTCCTCGCAATATTCATGGCAATATCTTGTCTGGTGCCACTGTCTTCGTTCCATCTAATTTACTTCGAAAAACCCTCACTTAATCCTTTGTCACTGTGTGTGTGTTTGCGTGCGTGTGTTTGTATGTGTGTGTGTGTGTGTGTGTGTGTGTGTGTGTGTGTGTGTGTGTGTGTGTGTGTGTTTACGTGTGTACTCACCTAGTTGTGGTTGCAGGGGTCGAGTCATAGCTCCTGGCCCCCGCCTCTTCACTGGCCGCTATTGGGTCACTCTCACTGTGCCATGAGCTTTATCATACCTCTTCTTAAAGCTATGAATGGAACCTGCCTCCACTACATCACTTCCCAAGCTATTCCACTTCTCGACCACTCTGTGACTGAATAAATACTTCCTAACATCCCTGTGATTCATCTGAGTCTTCAACTTTCAACTGAGACCCCTTGTTGCTGTGTCCCATTCCTGGAACATTCTGTCTCTGTCAACCTTGTCAATTCCTCTCAGTATTTTATATGTTGTTATCACGTCCCCCTATCTCTCCTGTCCTCCAGTGTCGTCAGGTCGATTTCCCTTAACCTCTCCTCGTAGGACATACCCCTTAGCTCCGGGACTAGTCTTGTTGCAAACCTTTACACTTTCTCTAGTTTCTTTACGTGCTTGGCTAGGTGTGGGTTCCAAACAGGTGCTGCATACTCCAATATGGGCCTAACGTACACAGTGTACAGGGTCCTGAACGATTCCTTATTAAGATGTCGGAATGCTGTTCTCAGGTTTGCTAGGCGCCCGTATGCCTGTGTGTGTGTGTGTGGGTGTGTGTGTGGGTGTGTGTGTGTGTGTGTGTGTGTGTGTGTGTGTGTGGGTGTGTGTGTGGGTGTGTGTGTGTGTGTGTGTGTGTGCTAACCAGGCCCCACAGCCTTGACTACTTTGAGCGGTATCTCTAATGTCTGGTTTCTTGGGACTTATCATACTTACTCTTGAAGCTGTGTATTGAGTTCACATTCACCGTTGCCTCATCCAAGCCATTGCGATATTCAGCCGTTCTGAGAATAATGAGGTACTTTCACCTTTATGGCTCCTCTCCATTTTCAGAAGTCACCTGTGTTCCATTGATCCCGGTTCTCCCAACCTCCTTAGTCACTTCCTCTTAAAATTGATTTTGTATGAAGTAATCATGTCTCCCCTTGTCATAACAATAATAGGGATAGGGGAGAAATGTGGCAGATGTTAGAAATGTATGGAATAGGAGGTAGGTTACTGAAAGCAGTGAAGAGCTTTTATGAGGATAGTGAGGCTCAGGTTAGAGTGTGTAGGAGAGAGGGAGATTATTTCCCAGTAAAAGTAGACCTTAGACAAGGATGTGTGATGTCACCATGGTTGTTCAATATATTTATAGATGGGGTTGTAAGAGAAGTGAATGCTCGGCTGTTAGCAAGAGGCTTGGGGTTAAAAGATAAAGAATCTAACACAAAGTGAGAGTTGTCACAGTTGCTATTTGCTGATGACACTGTGCTTCTGGGAGATTCTGAAGAGAAGTTGAAGAGGTTTTTTGATGAGTTTGGTAGGGTATGTAAAAGAAGAAAATTGAAAGTGAATATAGGAAAGAGTAAGGAGACGAGGATAAAAAAAAAAATTAGGTAGCAAAAGATTGAATATAAGGTTGGAGAGAGTATGAAGGAGGTGAATGTATTCAGATGTTTAGGAGTGGATGTGTCAGCAGATGGGTCTTTGAAAGATGAGGTGAATCATAGAATTGACGAGTGGGAAAAAGTGAGTGGTGCACTGAGGAGTCTGTAGAGACGAAGAACTTTGCCCATGGAAGCCAAGAGGGGAATGTATGAGAGTATAGTTATACCAATGCTCTTGAATTTGTGCGAAACATGAGTGGTGAATGTTGCAACAAGGAGAAGGCTGGAGTCAGTGAACATGTCATGCCTGAGGGCAGTGTGTGGTGTGAATATAATGCAGAGAATTCGTAGTTTGGAAATTAGGAGGAGGTGTTGGATTACCAAAACTATTATCCAGAGGGCTGAGGAGGGGTTGTTGAGGTGGTTTGGACATGTAGAGAGGGTGGAACAAAATAGAATGATTTCGAGAGTGTATAAATCTGTAGCGGAGGGAAGGCGGGGTAGAGGTCGGCCTAGGAAAGGTTGGAGGGAGAGGGTAAAGGAAGTTTTGTGTGCGAGGGGCTTGGACTTCCAGCAAGCATGCGTGAGCGTGTTACATAGGAGCGAATGGAGACAAATGGTTTTTAGGACTTGACGTGCAGTTGGAGTGTGAGCAAGGTAATATTGATGAAGGGATTCGGGGAAACCGGCAGGCCGGACTTGAGTCCTGGAGATGGGAAGTACAGTGTCTGCACTCTGAAGGAGGGGTGTTAATGTTGCAGTTTTATAACTGTAGTGTAAGCATGCCTCTGGCAAGACAGTGATAGAATAAATGATGGTGAAAGTTTTTGGAAAAATAAACCCAAAAGCAGTATAATATGATCCTTTATTGACAACGTTTCGCCCACACAGTGTTCAACACCGAAATTCACACAACCATTTAATCAACTACAGAAACGCAAGACTCATCGCCAGAGAAGACAACACTCAATACCGAAGAATCGTGGAATCATCACTTATCTGTATATCCAACAACTTCAACCAAAACAACGGCTTCAACAAAGAAACTTCTTCATCGCTTTCCCACATAAGAACATAAGAATGGAGGAACACTGCAGATGGTCTACTCAACAACACCATCACCACCCAACAACAACATCATCACTAACATCTCCAATCAACCCTGTAAGGAAAATGCTACTTTATTCTAGTTGACCTGTTTACAAGTGTCTGAGTGAGAAAGTCTATATCTGTTCTCCTCAGGTCGCGGCTCTCAACGTCATCTGTTATACAATTCTTCCTGTATTTTTGGAGCTCTCTTTGACATCTTTATTACATTTTCTCTCCGTCTTGTTTACCTCGTTTCTCCTCGGTGTTTGGAGGGTCACTACACCTACCTGGTCCTCCTATATAGAAAATATTCTAGTCTCTTGGGGTGGGGAATTCTAAGTTTTTTCTGCAACTTTTCGTTTTTATTTATCTCATAACATGAGAAGGACATATCCGATCGGTTTCAAATTATCAACACTAATGTACGGTAACGAGGACAAAAATCTTTGAACATCTGACATGGGCAGATGCCCTACGACTAAAATTGAACCCATTCCCAGCATCCTGGAAAGACTCCAATAACTTTGAAAAGCCTCTTCAGTGCAGCCTAAATCACTAAAAAAAACGAATAAAATTCCAAAGTGTTGGTGCACATCTGACAATTTTACAGGTGAAATAATGTAACATTTCATTCCTGTTAAATGACTAAATATATTTGAGTATTATTCTTCAGAAAGGCTTCAGGATATAATGGCTGATGTTTCTTAAGGCCAAGAGATTACCCATTAAGTTTTGCTTGTGTACGGGCAAATTTGTCAATGCACCATATTTGTTTCTAGCTTAAGAATAATTCCGAATTTCTGCGATAACTGGAGAATGCCTCTTCTGATCGGCTTCAAATTTCCAGTCCAGGTGTGTTTTACAGAAAGCAAGGTTTGCATGGTTACCGAGCTGTATAAGTCACATTTTGACAATTTTGTTTAGTAATTAATGAAACTGATATTCAATCGATTCCAAAAGAATGTTCTATCATCAGAAGACAGAGACATTATAAGTTTAGGCTGTTTAGGTGCAAATTTGAAATTTTAGTGATTTTTTTTTTTATAAAAAGAACGTGGAATCGTTGGATTCAAAGTAACTACTGGAGAAAGACTCTTCGGATTGTGTTCAAACGTTCAGTGTACTTTATATATTTTAAACTGCAGATTAAAAAAATATAGAATAATGAGCTAAAAGGTTATTTTACTGCATATTTAGATGATTCATTGCGGTTTCAAGAATCTTCTGACAAACCTAAATTTTTAGATAAAATATGCATATATGCTACTTAGAAAAAATAATGATTTAGATTATTTTTCCTATAAAATGCAATTGTAACAGCAGTTAAAATTACAATATTTCGAAATATTTTTTTATTAAATTTGGTCTTTGTGCCAATTCACCAATTTTATAGAATTTTTTGCTAAATTGGACTGAATTAAAAATAGAAAATCAAGTGTTTGTAGTGAATTGTTTATAGAATAGAACTGGAAAAAAAAATCAAGAAATAATGAAAACTACCATTTTCTTGAATTTAGTGAATCTTAAAAAACTTTGTACTAGACCCATTATATTAATAGGTACAGTGCACTCGCTTACCACGAACTTTCATTGTAACTACATAATGCCTTATCTGACTGGCTTAAAATATTCAACTCTTTTCAACAACTACGTGCTGATGGTTCGTGGAACAACTGACAAGCGCAGCTGCCCTCTGTTCAGTTTTATATTCCCGAAATTGGTTTCCAAGAGATAACTTTAGAAAGCCTCATCTGATCGGTTTGTCCGACTTAGAAGGATACAAGTTGTTAATGAAGTGTGTAGGTGACACTTTGCCTCTTTTCTCGAATTGTTGAACCGATATTTTTCACTAAGAACTTACAACCTCAATGATGTTTCCGGAGGGACGAGGTATATCGATGCAGGTGAAGATATAACGGTATACCTATGAGAGGTCACTGGGCATACGGAATTGATAAGTAAGACACATGTTTAAAAGTTAGGTATATTATGTATTACTCTACATACACACACACATATTATGTTGCACCAAAGTGGATAGGCCACTTACCTTTACAACCCTAACCTCTCCCCCCCCATCCCACCTATTTCCCAATTTCCATCCTTACCCATCCTTCTTCCTTCCCCACCTTACCGTCGCTCAGGTCAAATCCAGTTCCAGGGTGAAGTAGTCATGAGTAGGTGGTTTGGTGAGTTTTTTTAATGTATACTATAGATAATTTTGTTTGTGTTTAAGTGCTGTTGTTTATACGTAAGGCCCTAGTATGCAGAGGCCTGTTTAAGTTTTGGGAGAGTACTGTATGGTGTTATTGTCTGCTGGTAGACAGACCGGCAGAAGGGGGAATGTGTGTCATGGAGCCTCCCTGTTTATAAAGGTTCAAGTATTGTTTACTCACTAGTAGCAGTGAGCTAATGTGAACTGGAGTGTGTTGATGTTGGTTGTAATAGAGTAGGTTGTATATACGTTACTATTAATATACATTATATTTTTGTATAGGTGAGTTCTTGTATCCGTTCTTATACTATATTGACTATATAGATTTATGCTTCATAATTGGTATGATGGTACATGCTGGCCCTAGAGTGTTTTTTTAATGTAATTTAAATGCCCTTATAAAGCAGGTTGAGCAGCCTTTAGGAGCCAGAACTTTCTATTTAAGTTATGTGAGTCAAAGTCGTAACAGTAATCGTCTTCAGTCGAGTACAGAGGAGACAGCAGAAGCAGTAGAGATGTAAAGACGATGTAATCAGACCACCATCCTCGAAGACGTAGCTTTGAGGTGGTCTGTCCCTCAGCCTGGAGAAGACTTCTGCTCCGAAGTCTGGAACAATGAGCGTAAGAACTGAAGCCTCATACACCGCCTGCTAAGCCAAACAAATAATGTGTGGAACTTAGATACCCTAGCTTCATATTGTTAATGGTATTATTATACATATTATGATTACATAAATGATAATTTCTTTGTATACATGATCAAGATCAAGCAGACTGTTGAATGTCGAACAGACGACGAGGTTGGAATGTCGAGCAGCAGACAAGGTAGGGATATTGTACAGCAGACAAAGCAAGAATATCGAGCAGCAGACACGGTAAAAACAACAAGCAGTAGACAAGAACAACAAGCAGCAGATAAGGTAGGAATATCAACCAGTTTAGAAACTAAGTTTTCTAGTCATGGAAGCCTAGTAGTCACGGAAGCCTAGTAATCACGGAAGCCTAGTAATCACGAAAGCCTAGTAGTCACGGAAGCCTAGTAATCACGGAAGCCTAGTAATCACGAAAACCTAGTAGTCACGGAAGCCTAGTAATCACGGAAGCCTAGTAATCACGAAAGCCTAGTAGTCACGGAAGCCTAGTAATCACGAAAACCCAGTAGTTACGGAAGCCTAGTAATCACGGAAGCCTAGTAATCACGGAAGCCTAGTAATCACGGAAGCCTAGTAATCACGGAAGCCTAGTAGTCACGGAAGCCAAGTAATCACGGAAGCCTAGTAATCACGGAAGCCTAGTAATCACGGAAGCCTAGTAATCACGGAAGCCTGGTAGTTACGGAAGCCTAGTAATCACGGAAGCCTAGTAATCATGGAAGCCTAGTACTCACAGAAACACTTCTATCTTCTTTTACACACATCAGTTTTACCGGCTAAGAGCTGTTATCCTGCCTTAGCTTATTTCAAAGCCCAGCCCTATCTCAGGTATGTGCCACCCACAAGAGTCGACTAACACCCAGGTACCTACTTACTGCTAGGTGAACAGTGTCAGCAGGTGTAAGGTGACTAACACTCAGGTACCTACTTATTGCTAGGTGAGCAGTGGCAGCTCTCACTATTAATGAAGCAACTCTGTTACCATATTGGAAATTGAAATTTTTTAAAATCTTTAATGGCAGTGCAGCGATTTTTGAATGGAAATCTATCAGATTTGATCCGAGGAAAGAACAAGATGTTTCAATTCTTCGGATCAGTAGCCCTTCAGCAGTATGAAGGAAGATTAAGAGAGATTAAGGAATATTTAAAGTTTTTAACATGGTTTGATTCAGACGCATCAAACGTTGTGACTTCAGTAAATATGTTACATAAGCATTAATATTGATTTCATTAGTAAGTAAGACAGGTAAGCGGATACACGTGTTGACTTCTTAAGAAATGTTAGGCAAACATCAACATTTAGGATTGAGTCAGTCGCGAGACAAAGTCACTGACCTCAACATCAACGTATGACTGAGAGATATAAAAAAAAAGGTGACCTTAAAATAGTGTTGATTGGACATTGTCTGATAGCCGATAAATTGGTAACCAATTGCATAGATTCATTTAGTGTTGCATAAGAATATAATTGCTTTAGCAGATTTAAAAGGTCGTTCAATATGAAAGATTTTTTTTAGTGTAATGTTTATATTGGGTTTAACAACTAACTAACAAAAGGGAAATGGAAACTAGATTAGCTACTCGGTTCGTCCATTAAGTCTCCATTAAGGAAGAAAGAAAGTTTGAAAGTCAGAAAGCAGGTTAGAGCAGAGAGGTGTCAGGAGATAACCAAGGACAGATTAAAGTATTTAAGAAGAGAGACTAGCATCTTCAGAAACAAAGCCGAGGCAAAGATCGCTATTAGTTAATAAATGAGACACTTGTGTTAACAAGCCAGGAGGAAGCCACTGGCTTGTGTTAACAAGCCAGGAGGAAGCCACTGGCTTGTGTTAACAAGCCAGGAGGAAGCCACTGGCTTGTGTTAACACAAGCTAGAAGGAAGCCACTGGCTTGTTAGCCACTGGTTTGTGTTAACAAGCCAGGAGGAAGCCACTGGCTTGTGCAGTATGAAGTGTGCAGTATGAAGTGTGCAGTATGAAGTGTGAAGTATGAAGTGTGCAGTATGAAGTGTGCAGTATGAAGTGTGAAGTATGAAGTGTGCAGTATGAAGTGTGAAGTATGAAGTGTGCAGTATGAAGTGTGCAGTATGAAGTGTGAAGTATGAAGTGTGCAGTATGAAGTGTGAAGTATGAAGTGTGCTGTATGAAGTGTGCAGTATGAAGTGTGCAAAGTGTGCAGTATGAAGTGTGCAGTATGAAGTGTGCAGTATGAAGTGTGATGTATGAAGTGTGAAGTATGAAGTGTGCAGTATGAAGTGTGAAGTATGAAGTGTGCAGTATGAAGTGTGCAGTATGAAGTGTGCAGTATGAAGTGTGCAGTATGAAGTGTGAAGTATGAAGTGTGAAGTATGAAGTGTGCAGTATGAAGTGTGAAGTATGAAGTGTGAAGTATGAAGTGTGAAGTATGAAGTGTGAAGTATGAAGTGTGCAGTGTGAAGTGTGAAGTGTGAAGTATGAAGTGTGAAGTATGAAGTGTGCAGTATGAAGTGTGAAGTATGAAGTGTGCAGTATGAAGTGTGAAGTATGAAGTGTGAAGTATGAAGTGTGCAGTATGAAGTGTGAAGTATGAAGTGTGAAGTATGAAGTGTGCAGTATGAAGTGTGCAGTATGAAGTGTGAAGTATGAAGTGTGCAGTATGAAGTGTGAAGTATGAAGTGTGCAGTATGAAGTGTGCAGTATGAAGTGTGCAGTATGAAGTGTGCAGTATGAAGTGTGCAGTATGAAGTGTGCAGTATGAAGCAGGTTGTGAATAAATTATTTAGAAACCCGACAAATAGATAAATCAGACACTTGTGCAATATATGGGTATTTTTTATTATGGAGACGTTTCGCCAGCTAGTGGCTTCTTCAGCCATTTGGCTAGCGAAACGTCTCCAAAATAAAAAATACCCATATATTGCACAAGTGTCTCACTCATAAAGCAGACGTCTTGGAGGTGCGTTACTTTGACGAAATACAAGTTTAAATGACTCACAAAATCGTAATAACACTAGCGCAGAAAAAAATCAGGGAACGGGGGATTTTTTAACCCATAGCGAGAGAGTTTTAGGACTCACTTGACATGGGATCAAATCTCTCATCCATTCCCTGATTTATGAGTTAAATATTCAGACAGCGAAAGGTGTTAGTTTCAATCTGTAATGTGGAAAACTCAAAGTTCCATTGTTTCCGCGGGAGATGTGGGCTTCCTAGACAAAATAGTCTTCTTATTGTAATAATGTTGGTAGAATTACCGACAATATGTTAGGTAAATGGACATATTTGCAACTCATGCGACATTTTTATTGTGGTAACGTTTCGCTCTCCAGGAGCTTTGTCAAGGTGTGAGGCATCTCACTCTGTTCCTATATATACCCTCTGTGTCCATGTATTGTTTGTAACGGCTTGACAAAGCTGCTGGAGAGCGAAACGTTGCCACAATAAAAATGTCGCATTAGTTGTATCCTTTTACCTAACATATTCCTATTATCATGATAATTAGCAGAGTTTACCTAATTTCTAAATTACCTAAGACAAGCAAATTTCAGAGTTGGAGATATGGACGGCTGACAGGGAGTGTGAAATACAAATACCTCTCCTAATAGATTTCTAACTAGTGGGTTACTAGTAAATTGTTCTTGCCACGGATTTGATTTGTATCCTTCACATTAGTGGTCTTCCGCTAAGTGCTCTAATTAACCACCGTCTCAGAAACTACATCACTCTTATTGTGAGATGTATAATAAAAAGATTACCATCATTGCCAGCATCATACAACTGACCCGTCAACAAAATCCTAAATAAACTACAGTACTGTCATTATCCAGGTGCGTCACTGTCGTCACTATAATCATCAATATCTTCATAGTTTTCTCACCAGTCATCCAAGGTCACCGTCATCACTATCATCCTGGTGAAGAGTTAGACACATGTGCAACATCTGGGTATCTTTATTGTAGAGGTTTCGCCATCCAGTGGCTTTATCAATACAAATTCAAGGACATAATGGGAAGACATTAGAACTATATACAAAAGATGAGGTAATTAGTTCCTCAGCCTTTGAGTTGGTGAAGAGTCACACATGTATCTAAGTTTTCATCTTAACTGTTCTGTATACCATACATATACACCACCATCATCCCTCAACTACTTTAGTTTTCACCACAAATCATCCGCCATCACCATGAGCATCACCCAGCACTACCCTCATTACTACCCGCATCATCAATCTACTACACCGTCAACGCGACGGTAATGACCGTCGCTACGACCGCTGTCTTCAGCCTCAATGATGCTCTAACCCCCACCATCTCGTACACCCCCAGCCTCGCTCCTCCAGCTGCTGGGGTAGTCATTAGGGGCAATAAATATTCCCCATCTCCCCCTTATCACGTTATTTTATTGAGGAGGAACTAGCCTGCCCTTCCTGAACGACGACGACCGCCTGTAACGACTCATAACACACCGCGATACAGCCACCAAGACGCCTCGAGACAACTCGCATTGCATTTCTTAGTTCATTGTAAGCGGCTTCGCCAGAATGTTTCACTTTACAGGTTTCGAATCCCAGTGACACTGGGATGAGGAAATTTATATTAGATACAAATTAGGTTAGAGGCGTATATTCCGGCAGCGTTGTGCTCTGGAGGGATATTATGGCTCAACTGCTGGACATAAACCAACGGTATTGAGTCCGTGGTACGTGGTTTCACTGAGGGGATTGCCTGCACGCTGCTTCCAAGTCTCGCCAAGCTGTACGTTGGTACCAGTTACCGTGAAGCTTTACGAAGGTAATATGCTGCCTGTACACGGGTACCAAGCCCGAATACGTAGTCCGTAATGCTGTATAAGGGTACCTAGCCCGTGATGCTGTACACGGGTACTTAGCCCGTGACGCTACACAAGGGTACTTAGGCCATGACGCGGTACAGGAATATCTAGCCCTTGACACTGTACACAGATACCTAGAAAAAATGAAATTCTCCCCAAAAGTAAAACAGTAAATCTATAGCTTCCTTATTTTCACGAGATTCTTAAATAACGTAAGAACAATAAATCTAAAACTTCCTTATCTTCACGAAATACTTGAAACACCTAAGAACAACATACGTACCACTGAGACCCATCATATCTAGTGTAGGGTCCTCATACAAACTCCGGAAATAGTTCACACGCTTCTATCTTGAAACTATTTTTTGTGAGTTGGGGAGGAATTTGCAAGACTCCTCATTCACCAAGGTTCTGATAATGATGAAATACAGTTCCTGGGCAAAAAATTGAAATATCCCATAGAGGTAAATTACTGTGCTTAATAATATCTGTGTCTCCACCAACTATTTCCCTAGTAGATAGAGAACAAAATAAACAAAGGTATCTGCAGCATGAGCAGCTCACTCTCGTGTGTGTTACCTACTATGTACACACAACACTCTGAATCATACATAATTCTTATAATGAAACCAACACACAGGACATGACTTCGAATTGTAGATGATAGATTTACAGAGCATGATGAAACCTGGAACGATTTTACGACATTATTGAATAAGATGATGAGTAAGACATACGTGCAGTAGCTAGGTGTCTTTATTGTTGAAACGTTTCGCTTACACAGTAGGTAGAACGTATATACATATTACGGTCTATGCTGACATGATAGCATCACGTAGTTGCTGCAGACTGGTGATTGGTTCGCCACTGGAGGGTTGAAACGTCTGCACTAAAGATACCCAGATGTTACACATGTGTCTAATTCTTCATCTTTTTGGTATTGTATACCATATATGTATAATATTATCTGCACCCCATCCCCTTTGTTGCTTCAGTTTCACATTGTTCCAGACTATGGAGCAGAACTCTTCTCTCCAGGCTGAGGGACTGACCACCTCAAAACTACGTCTTCAAGGGTGATGGACTGATCTCATCGTCTTTACATCTCTACTGCTTCTGCTGACTCCTCTGTACTCGACTGAAGAAGCCTACTGTGTAGGCGAAACGTTTCGGAAAAAAGATACCTGACTATTGCACATGGATTAGACTGACGAAAATAGTAATGGATAATGGGTATACACTAATAGGTATGTAGCAGTGATGGTATACAGTATCCACAAGATGGTGAATAAGACATCTGCAACATTTCGGTGTCTTTATGAGATGTTTCGCCAGCCAGCTTCAACACTTTCCAATAATTCCTGAATTAATAAATTAGACACATTTGCAACATTTGGGTGTCTTTATTAAGCAAACGTTTCGCCACACAGTGGCTTCATCAGTCCAATACAAAGAAGAGGTAATCAGTCCCTGAGCCTGGAGTCGATGTAATCAGTCCATCAATCTTGATAAGAACAATGGAGGAAGACTGCAGAAGGCCTACTGGTTCATACAAGGCCAGTAGGCCTACAACCCATATTTTGAATTGATAAAGTCACTGGCTGGAGAACATAAACACCCGGTGTTGTACTTGTCTTATTCATCAGTAAATAATAAAGTATATCATTATTTTATTTTATATATTTTGTTTACTTGGCTTGTCCTGCCCCCCCCTCCCCCGAAAAAAATGTGTAAATAAAACCAAGTGTTTGATAACAAACAATATATTTGTTTCGTGACTTTGGTAAAGCTTTATTAGCTTTATTTTATGGTTGTGCAACATTAGCAGTGTATGTTGTGAATGCTTTACTGAAGCCGACCTGTTGACCTTTGCACTGCTGTTGCTTCACTCGTGTGGCACCATTGTACCAAGTTACTCCTTGATTGACCTCTGACCTTACACCTCTTACCTGGCTTCAGGTTATTGTGCTGTGCCGAGTTCTTTTTTTTTTTGTCTTCCATATAACACAGAATGAGAGAGGAAGAGAAGAATGTAATTATGATTTCTCGCGTATTTGTACCCGCCTACTTGTAGTTACAAGAGATGAGTCTCAGCTCCTGGCCCCGGTCTCTTAATTGGCTATTAGCGGGTTCACTCAAGCCTAGCCTTATAGAAATAACATAACTTTTCGTGAAGCTATGTATGCAATCTGCATATATACTTTGACTCATTTGCGTCTTGAGCTTTCAACTGTTTCTTCGTATCTGTTTACAGTCTCACAGTGTATGTTACCCTTAATATGTCGTCTATGTATTTTTAGTATTATTATTATGTCTCCCTTGGTTTTTGTATCTTCGTAGCCAACTTCAGTTCCCTTGGTTTTTCATCATTGCTCTCACATAACTGTGGTTGCTTGGGTTGAGTCTCAGTTCCTGGCCTCGCCTCTCTGCTGGTTGCTACTGGGTTCACTCTCTCCTGGCTGCGTGAACACTGTCACACCTATTCTCTAAGCCATGTATGGATTCTGTCTATATTATGCTATCTAGATCGTGTCACTTTCCTTAGAGAAGTAATTCCTAACATCCCTGTGATTTATCTGTGCTTTTAAACTCCAGTTGTGTCCCGTTCACCTTGTCAATTCTCAGTATTTTGTATTTCGTAATCATGTCGCCTCTGGTCCTTCTTTCCTCTAGTATTCTCAGGTTTAACTCCACTAGCCTCTCCTCACAGCTCAAACTCCTCAGCTCCAGGTCTAATTTCGTTGAAAACCTTTGCAGTTTATCCAGTTTCTTTACATTACTAAATGCAGGTTCCACACTGGCGCAGCGTACTCCATGGTGAGCCAGACATATTCCGTATATAGGGTCGTGAATATTTCCTTGTTGATGTTCCTAAAAGCTGCCCTTATTCAAGTATTTAAATCTGCTTAATATGCAAAATATTTACATTTTCTACTGTGTCTCAGTCATGGTCTACAGCTACTGTGTCTCAATCATGGTCTCCAGCTACTGTGTCTCAGTCATGGTCTCCAGCTACTGTGTCTCAGTCATGGTCTCCAGCTACTGTGTCTCAGTCATGGTCTCCAGCTACTGTGTCTCAGTCATGGTCTCCAGCTACTGTGTCTCAGTCATGGTCTCCAGCTATTTCAATCTCCTCCTGTATGTTCTGACCACACTAGCGATGCTTTATCAATGACCGTGGAGAAGCAAACAGAGGTATAAACACAGAAAGATCGCGATCAGCAGGATTCGAACCCACGTTTGAACGCTATCCACCTGAGTGGTTTAGCTCCCTAATCTCTCATTTGCCTCAGCTGTTGATGTGTACCTCAGACGAAATGCTTCGGGATCATACTCATCCCGACGTTCTTCCCTTTCAGGGAGGTTTACAACCTCTCTCCCTCGCTGTTTCATGACATTATTTACCTTCTCCGATTTTCATAACTTCACATTTGTTGGGGTTGAATTCCAATAGCCAATTATCAGGCCAATCCTGCTGCTTGCCCAGATCCATTTGTAGTTCTTCCCTGGTTTACACAATACACAAATAACCTGCACATGTGTGAATAAAACTTATGACAACGTTTCGGTCCGACTTAGACCATTAACTGGTCACAAAGTCCAGTTTACGTTGTCCATATTAGTGTCACATTATCTGCAAACAGCAACAACTCAGACTCGATTCCCTGTCATATCGTTTACATACGTAAGAAACAGAACTGGTTCAGCTACTGACCCTTATGGAAATTCACCACAATCGTTACTCTCTCATGGCTTGGTGAGCTCTGTCATACTTAATCTTAAAACTTTGTATAGATCCTGCCTCCACCACTTCATCCTTACTAAAAACTCAAATCCTAAAGAAGTATTTTGTGACATCCTTGTGGTTTATCTGTGTTTTAAACTTGCACTGTGCCTTCGTGTGCCTGGCACCCGTCTCTCAAACAGACTCGCTCTGTTCACCCAGTCATTTCATCTCGGTATTTTGTACATCACAATCAAGTCACCTCTAGTCATTTTGTCCTCTAATATCGGCAGGTTTAGGCTAGCCAAAACAAAAGGCTAAGAGTGACAGAGATTCTTAAAAAAAAATGCATTACCGTCCTCAGTAGAGTCTTTTGAATGAATCCTCAGTAAGGAAGAAATGTTTCTATTGCACAGTTGGATAAGAACACATGTGGAGCAAAGGTTGCGGAGGTAAAATGGAGTCTGGTAAAATGGAACCCGCGGTCTGGAGTTTTGAGACTCTCTAACCGCGGGTTCGAACCCCACCCGTGGTATGGTTTGTGCAAATAGAAGTCTGTAATACAAGCATTTCCCCTAAATGGAATTCTATAAATTTAGGGTCCTTATTTTTCATCTAAGAGATTGCCGTAAAAGACGTGGACTTGATTTGTCTTGGAGCCTCTTTCAGCGTCTTGGAGCATCTTTCAGCGTCCTGGAGCCTCTTTCAGTGTCTTGGAGCCTCTTTCAGCGTCCTGGAGCCTCATTCAGTGTCTTGGAGCCTCTTTCAGCGTCTTGGAGCATCTTTCAGTGCCTTGGAGCCTCTTTCAGCGTCTTGGAGCCTCTTTCAGTGTCCTGGAGCCTCTTTAAGTGTCTTGGAGCCTCTTTCAGTGTCTTGGAGATTCTTTCAGCGTCTTGGAGCCTCTTTCAGTGTCTTGGAGCCTCTTTCAGTGTCTTGGAGCTTCTTTCAGCGTCTTGGAGCATCGTTCAGCGTCTTGGAGCATCTTTCAGCGTCTTGGAGCCTCTTTCAGCGTCTTGGAGCCTCTTTCAGCGTCTTGGAGCCTCTTTCAGCGTCTTGGAGCCTCTTTCAGCGTCTTGGAGCCTCTTTCAGCGTCTTGGAGCATCTTTCAGTGTCTTGGAGCCTCTTTCAGCGTCTTGGAGCCTCTTTCAGTGTCTTGGAGCCTCTTTCAGTGTCTTGGAGCTTCTTTCAGCGTCTTGGAGCATCGTTCAGTGTCTTGGAGCCTCTTTCAGCGTCTTGGAGCCTCTTTCAGTGTCTTGGAGCCTCTTTCAGTGTCTTGGAGCTTCTTTCAGCGTCTTGGAGCATCGTTCAGCGTCTTGGAGCATCTTTTAGCGTTATGGAGCCTCTTTCAGTGTCTTGGAGCCTCTTTCAGCGTCTTGGAGCCTCTTTCAGCGTCTTGGAGCCTCTTTCAGCGTCTTGGAGCCTCTTTCAGCGTCTTGGAGTATCTTTCAGTGTCTTGGAGCCTCTTTCAGCGTCTTGGAGCCTCTTTCAGCGTCTTGGAGCCTCTTTCAGTGTCTTGGAGCCTCTTTCAGCGTCTTGGAGCATCTTTCAGTGTCTTGGAGCCTCTTTCAGCGTCTTGGAGCCTCTTTCAGCGTCTTGGAGCCTCTTTCAGCGTCTTGGAGCCTCTTTCAGCGTCTTGGAGCCTCTTTCAGCGTCTTGGAGCATCTTTCAGCGTCTTGGAGCCTCTTTCAGTGTCTTGGAGCATCTTTCAGTGTCTTGGAGCCTCTTTCAGTGTCTTGGAGCCTCTTTCAGCGTCTTGGAGCCTCTTTCAGTGTCTTGGAGCATCTTTCAGTGTCTTGGAGCATCTTTCAGTGTCTTGGAGCCTCTTTCAGTGTCTTGGAGCCTCTTTCAGTGTCTTGGAGCATCTTTCAGTGTCTTGGAGCATCTTTCAGTGTCTTGGAGCCTCTTTCAGCGTCTTGGAGCCTCTTTCAGCGTCTTGGAGCCTCTTTCAGCGTCTTGGAGCCTCTTTCAGCGTCTTGGAGCCTCTTTCAGCGTCTTGGAGCCTCTTTCAGTGTCTTGGAGCCTCTTTCAGCGTCTTGGAGCATCTTTCAGTGTCTTGGAGCCTCTTTCAGCGTTTTGGAGCATCTTTCAGCGTCTTGGAGCATCTTTCAGCGTCTTGGAGCAAGCGACACAGTCAAACATTGAAGGTCATCAAGAAGGTGATTATGAGGCATTTAAATATATGAGGAAATACTAAGCATTATGTAAAGATGGACGAAGAAGGAATGTACACACTCAGAGGAGGAGAGAGAGTGAGAATAAAGGAGGAGGAAGAAGAAGACGGGTAAATGGATGTAGGTAAGTGGAAGACCACATTAAATGAACTGCCTCTCGGTAACTGCGAATTTTCAGTGTGAGAAAGACTCCGGGAAGACTCATGATACCTGGGGACGACCAGACGGCTGGGCGCACACGCGGGCGGTGGGCGGGTCAAAAGTGGGCGGGGAAAACAAAACAAATAAGATCATGAGAAATAAAGATAATAAATGCAATGCAGCAAGCCGCAGTGAGCGAGTCTGCCAACCTGACCCAACCAAGAGACGACACGAACACTGACTCTAACCTCTGAAGACAACTCCGAGGCAAGACGAGATGACACTACTCTCTGATAGCCATTCATGTTCGTGGGTCGTTGAGGGTGGGTCGTTGAGGGTGGGTCGTTGAGGGTGGGTCGGCTGGCGAAAAAATATTCATTTTAAAATTGGCATCTCTGCTGGAGGCCATACAGTCATTGACCACATTGGTATACAACAGTAACAGGTTGATGAATAAGACTTGGATTTGCCTAGCATTAGCTAGTAGGCCTACTGCAGCGCTCCTCCCTTCTTATGTACTTAAGACGTCGGTCTCTTCTTTACCAAAATCTTCGCCTGGATCAAAGGTTTCTTCAGTCTAGTACAGAAGTAATTTTAATACTGAAGAAAGGAGAGCAATTGGGAAGGTAATGTTGAGGTATTCAGTCCCATGATAGGTGTTCAGTTCTTGAATGAGGGTGGTCAATAAATAACACAAAGGCACAATACCGTGACTGGAACAAGACACAAATAACCTGCACATAGAAGAGAGGAGCTTACGACGACGTTTCGGTCAGACTTGGACCATTTACAAAGTCACATTAACAAAAAGGAGAGAAGGAGGGAGTATATATAGGCAAGCAGAAAGGGACGCGGGACAAGAGAGGTAGTAGGAAAGGAGGAAGAGAGGTAGTGGTAGAGGTAGTAGTAGTGGAATCAGTCAAAGTCAGTCCGTTAGCCTTAATCAGAGGCATGACGATGCAAACTGGTGCCACTGCCTGGTGCCACTGTCTGGTGCCACTGCCTGGACCCACTGCCTGGTGCCACTGCCTGGTATCACTGTCTGGTGTCACTGCCTGGTACCACTGCCTGGTACCACTGCCTGGTGCCACTGCCTGGTCCTACTGCCTGGACCCACTGCCTGGTCCCACTGCCTGGTCCCACTGCTTAGTGCCACTGCCTGGTGCTATTGCTAGGTGTCACTGCCTGGTCCCACTTCCTGGTCCCACTGCCTGGACCCTTTGCCTGTTCCCACTGCCTGGACCCACTGCCTTGTACCACTGCCTGATGCCTCTGGCTGGTCCCACTGCCTGATCCCACTGCCTGGTACAACTGCCTGGTCCCACTGCCTGGACCCACTGCCTGAACCCACTGCCTGGTGCCACTGCTTGGTTCCACTACCTGGTGCCACTGCTTGGTCCCATTGCCTAGACCCACTGCCTGGACCCATTGCCTGGTCCCACTGCCTGGTCCCACTGCCTGGTCCCTCTGCCTGGCCCTTCTGCCTGGTCCCACTGCCTGGTCCCTCTGCCTGGTCCCACTGCCTGGTCCTACTGCCTGGTCCCACTTCCTGGTCCTACTGCCTGGTCCCACTGCCAGGTCCCACGGCCTGGTACCACTACCTGGACCCACCTCCTCCTCTCTGCCTCATTAGTTACCTTTATCTCCTTCATTACGATCCCCTCTTTTCTGCTTTATAATTACCCTGATTATCTCCTTAATTGCGTTCTTCTCTCCAATTTTGCAGTTCTGTAATTACGTTGATTGTCTGTCTTATTCTCTGTCTTTCGATTCTCTCTTCCATTCTGCCTGATGACTTCTCATTATCTCCAAGTTTGTTAATTTGCTATTATGTTTACGTAACTTGCGGTAATGGATGCAAAATACGTTAGCATACGTATGTATACCCATATATTCCCTCTTGCATATCTGTATGGAAAATTTTCTGCATTATGATCACCCTGTAGTGTCCTTCCTTGCGTGCCTTAAAGTAGGAAGGGCTGGGCTTAGGAGATACAGGGACTTATCCCTCGGATCACGCAGCAGCCAAAAGCATCTATATATTAATACCATTGCCAAAGTGTTGTAATAAGTCAGCTAAATACAAGTGAACATTCTACATCAGTCGTTACAAAAAGATCTTCATGTGTCTCGTGAGTCGGTTGGTAGCGCACTCAGCTAACACATTGAGTGTCCGTGGTTCGATTCCCGGTACGGTTGGAAACATTAGGACGTGTTTCCTTAAGACACCTGCTGTCTCTGTTCATCTAGCAGTAAGTAGGTACCTGGGTGTTATCCGACTGGTGTGGGTCACATCCAGGGGACAAAATTGTCCTAATTTGCTCGAAATTCTTTGCATGAGAAGAGGCTTTCTATATAGTACGTCACTGATATCAGCTATGGTCTAGAACTAGAACTAAAAGAGCTCACAGGTAAGGACCCTCTAGGGATGAGAGGAAGGTGGGGATAGTTGAAGAACAGATAGGTGAGAGGAAAATAGCTACAGAAAGAGGAAAAGTGCCGGTGCTAAACCCAGCAGCAAAGGTATTGTGAGACTTATGCTCCTCACCTTCCCTTTTAAGACTGGTCGGGGAAGGTCGGCAAAAAATCAGACTGTGTGATGTCCTCAAATGATTCCAGGCAAAGTTACTCAACTGATCTATGCAGAAACGCACATACATGGCTATGGTATTTTAACAGTGAGAAAGGAAGATATTAAAGCAATGGATGGTAGTTTCATTAGACCATCAAGATGTTAAAAGGGCAAGAAAAGCGGCATAAAAAAAGTTAAGTGTAAAGTAATAGAGGAACAGTATTGTAGAGAGCTCTAAAAAGGTTTTGAAGATTGTGAGGGCGTCTGATTGTGTTGCCAAGGAAGGAAGCTCATGACGTTCAGAGTTGGTATGCCAGTCCTGAGGAGGAATGATTTGCTCGTGGCACAGTCCTGCCACCTCACGTCCAGCACCCAGCTCATTGCCCGATCCTGGATTCGTTGTAGCTTCAGAGCGTTCAACTCGTGTTGTGTTGTGTGTGGAAGTAATATTGTGTTTCCGTGAGCAGTGAGGTGTGTGATGTCTGCATTTGAGATGATGATAGTGTTTGGGTGAATAGGGTCAGGTTAGTCATGTTAACTGGAAGGTCGAAAGAGTTAGAAAGCTTGTACTTTAAGGCATCGTGCCAGACCGTTTCGAAAGCCTTCTCCACGTATATAGTTTAGGATTATGTTTAAAGCGTCTTGTGTAGAGCGGTGTTGTATAAAGCCAAACTGTCATCTAGTAAGTGATTTGTCTCAAGGTGAGTGAGAAGTATGTTAACAAGTCTCTCAAAAGTCTTCCCTGGGCTTCCTTACAGGCTTATGGGCCTGTTGTCCTTAGAGTCAGTCAAGTCTTTGCCAGGCTTTGGAATGAGGGTATGTTAAGTAAAAGGACACAAATGCAACTAATGTGACATTTTATTGTGGCAACGTTTCGCTCTCCAGGAGCTTTGTCAAGCCGTTACAAACAATACATTGACACAGAGGGTATATATAGCCGTAGCAGATTTAGAGTAAGAAAGTAACCAGAGGCAAGAGAGGCATTGAAAAGATCAGTGAGAGCAGAAGAAACAGAGTGAGGAGGGTGTCGAAGTATCGTGTAGGATTGTCCAAAAGCTCCAGGTGCCTTTTTTGGGAAGACGAATGAGAAGGAAGATGTTGGTAGAATTACCGACAATATGTAAAGTAGAAGGACACAAGTGCAACTAATGTGACATTTTATTGTGGCAACGTTCGCTCTCCAGGAGCTTTATCAAGCCTTTACAAGCAATACATGGACACAGAGGATATATATAGACTTAGAGTAAGGTGTAATACTAGAGGTAGTAGTAGTAATATTAGTTGTAGTAGTAGTAGTAATACAATATGGTAGAACAATCAACTTGCACATGAGTAAAAGGTTATAAACAGCTATTACTTGGGTAGCATAAAAATAAGTTAGACAAATATTGGCGGCTGGATTTGAGAAGGACTGTTACAGTGTACCTCCTCTGTAATGAGCTTGTGTAGTATTAGCAGGAGAGACTATGTGATGGCAGGGTTTACTGTTTTCAGGAGGATTCTTGCTAAGACTTCAGAGATGGTGAAGCTGCCTTTGTTTTGTTTAATTGTGTTAGAAACGGCGATTAATGCTGATTCAAGGCACTTGCGTCTGCGGAAATTAGGTTCTTTGATCACTAACCGGGCTTCCGTGAATTTCATGAGATAATTGGCTGAATTTCGGTTTTGTATGCAGCTTTGTTCAAGTTATCGTTCCTACATGCATTAATGTGTTCATTAAGGCGTGTTTCAAGGTTCCTTTCTGTTTCACCTACATAAATCCTGTCACAGCCTCCACAGGGTATAGTGTAAACCCCTGCAAGGGTTTCCAGTCTGAAAAGTGTGAAAAGGTCAAAAAAATTGCAATTTAGATATGAATGTGGGAGATTTTTTACTGGAAGTTGAGGGGCAGCAAGGAGGCTGGTCAGTGCTGCTGGCAGTGTCTTGCCAAAAGTGATCACAACAAAGAGTTATTAACAACAGGTCAAGATTGTGGCTTTAATCAGAAAAAAAAGGCAAATGCCTGGTCAGTGATGGAGGTAGTGCAGTGGATAAAGTCATTTATGGGCGATTTGGAAAAGAAAGATAAAACGAAGTAGAGAGACAAAGCCTCCGGCACTTTTTGTTGCCAGAGGTGAGCTGTAAACAGAATTAGAATCATACAGTCCAGATTATGATCACAGTACTAAGGAAAATGTGTGAATAAATGGTATTGATAGAATTGTGTCAGTGACAAAAACTAGAATGTATGATTCGAAGAGGAAATTAAAAAGTGATATAGACATCGTACGACATTATAAGAAGATACCGTGAGGAGGCTTTCAACTACACTGTGACTGCAAATGCCAAATACTCATCTATATGTGGGGCAATTTGGTCGGTGTCTTTACATTTTTTGTCTTGCCCAGCTGGATGTATGGGATCACTCTGTCCCTTCCTTTGAGTGCCAGGAGATAAATAGGGGCAGCCCTGACAGAATATTAAATAAGTCATTATGATAATGAAATAATTAGGACTAATTTTCAACTACATTTGCAGTGATGAGTGCATCTACGGGTGTTAAATGATTGCATATGCAACCTAGCATAACATAAACAGTGACTAACCTAAAAAAACATGGCAATGCTAAGTGTACTATGGATTTTTTTGTTAAGGATTTGATACAGAGTGCAACGGTCAAGTGAAGTAGTAGCAGCAACAACACATACAGTAAGAGTCATTCTTGAGCTTCCCCAGCGCTCGGGCTTCGGCCCAATGCTGGGGTGTGGCTCGAAAAGGATCCTGTAGTGCTTGCTGCCTTTGCACCTCCTGACATCGTCTGCTGCTGTGCAGCTGCCACACCCTTCGAGCACAGTGTGGTCGGGGTTTGTGGTTACCCAAAGTACCTAACATCTCCCTCCGAGCCCCGTGGGGACGGGGAATGGGGCTAGGCCTGGGGTCAGCTAGTCCCAGAAGAAGGTGAAGATAAAGACTGCAAACCTCACTCAAGGCTTATATACTGTAGGCAGGTGAGGTGCAGCAGTCGTAGGAGGTTCAAGAGGAAATTGGGAAATGGTCGTGTTGAAGAATTGAGTCGCTTATGGCTGGTCTCTTTTCCTTGTAAAAAAGTCTGCATTTTGAATCTGTTCAGACCATAAATCCTCATTGGAAAAGGAAAGAGAAATTCAACCAGTGAAAAGCATCTGAAAGGTTTAGTGTTCATGAAAATGCTAAGAATCATCGGGAGTGCTTCAAACAGTGGAAAGAAATTTAGCAGAAAACAGAGGAGTTATTGAAGCAGAACTTCCCAGATTGAGAAGGAAAGCAGAAGTGGCGTGATATCTTGACGAGAATCCTTCACTGCATAAAATTCCTTGCGACTCCAAGCCTGGCTTTTTAATGACACAGGGAATCACTTCAGCCGGACGATGACTCCAATGTGGAAAATTTCCGTGGCTTACTGAAACTACTTGCCATCTTTGACCCTGTCATGAAACAACACCTCACTCGTGTGGAAAGTTATCCTGGATCCACGTCTTATCTTTTACCACGTGTCCAGAACAAATTCATCCACATGATGGCATCCACTGTTCACCAGAGTTTACTGAGAAATATTCGTAAAGTCAAGTACTATAGTCTCTTCTTCGCCTCGACTCATAATAAGGCACACTTCCTGAGCAGATGTCAGAAGTAGAGAGGAAAATAGTCCGTGTTAGAGAGTCCTTCCTTGTTTATATCCAGATAAACCAGAAGGATTCTGAGAGCTTGGCTGAAGACATCTTGAAGCAGCTAGAGAAGGACGAAATGGAGCTAAAAGATTGTCGGTCACAGTGACATGACAACGCTCCTGTGATGGCTGGACATGGAAGTCATGTTCATCAAAGAATAAGTGAGAAAAACAACCTGGTGGGTGTACATGCAGCCAAGCAGGATATAATGATGGTCACGTTTTTGGAACCATCGAAGCTCTACGTGTTCTTCTCTCGTTCAACACAGAGCTGACAAAAACTAAAAAACGCCTTGCCTGTGGTTGTTAATCAGAGTCCGAAACCAGGTGGAGTACAAGTACAGAAGCAGTGAAGGCCGTCAACAAGTACCCTGAGGAGACACTTCAAGTTTTCCAGGACATGATAGACCATGAAAACGAGACTAGTCAAACAAAATGTGATGCAAGGCAGCTGTATAACCACATGCTGAGTTACGATTTTCTGACCAAACACAATAACCAGAAACAAACCACATTCTGGAGTTCTTTCCCCTAGCACTAATACCACCATAACAGCATCCATAATATTCCACCCTGCTTTCTATACCCCCAATCCGCACCAACCCTCCAACCTCCCAGAATACAGTACTGGAAAAGAAGCTGAAGGTATGGTATACCAACGCAAATGGAATAACAAATAAGAGCGAGGAGTGGCAAGAAGGAATCATTGAGGCATTCCCGGACATCATAGCACTCACGGAGATAAAGTTCACAGGGATGATAATAGATGTGATCTTTCCAACTGGATATCAGATCCTTAGGAAAGACAGAGGGAACAAAGTGGGAGGAGGAGTTGTACTGCTACTCACTAAAACCCAGTGGAGCTTTGAGGAGACAGGAGAAATGAACAGACGGGAAGCAAATGACTTCATAATAGGAACACCAAGGTAGCAGTAATGTAAAACAAGATGTACCTACAAGGCTGGACTTAATATTCACCTTCAACAGTTCAGACATATGGAATATTACACACGAAAAGCCCCTTGGAACTAGTGATCATGTGGTCCTGAGTTTCGAATACCATGTAGAGCTAAAAGTAGAGAATGAAGCAGCACGAAAAGGACAGGAGAGACCAAACTTCAAAAAAGGGGACTACACAGGTATGAGGCAATTCCTACATGAAGTGCAGTGGAAAAGAGAACTATAGGAAAAGACAGTAAATGAAATAATGGAACAAGTGACCACAAAGTGCAGGGAGGCAGATGAAAAGTTTATACCCAGGGGTAATAGAACAAATGGACAGACTAGAGTCAGCGTATGGTTTACCTGGAGGTGTAAAGAAGTCAAAGACAAGTGTGCTATAGCATGGAAAAAGTATAGACGGCAAAGAACTCAAGAAAACAAGAAGTTGATCAGAAGAATCAGAAACGAAAATGTACGAATGAGGGGAGAGACCCAGCGGCAATACAAGAATAACACAGCATTAAAAGCAAAATTTTACCCAAAGTTGTTATACAGTCACGTTGAAGGAAA
Organism: Cherax destructor; assembly: GCA_009830355.1. NCBI lineage: Eukaryota > Metazoa > Arthropoda > Malacostraca > Decapoda > Parastacidae > Cherax > Cherax destructor. The sequence continues at coordinate 92,052 of WNWK01001768.1, read as the reverse complement.
ACAACAATTAAGGACCAAGTAATCAGGCTGATGAAGGAAGGAGGAGAGCTCACAAAGAATGAACAGGAAGCATGTGAAGAACTTTCCATGGGTCCTGAGAGAGAGAGAGCTAGCAGCACTCTTCAATAAATCTATCGAAACTGGGTAACTGCCTGAGGTGAGGAAGACAGCAAATGTAGTCCCAATTTTTAAGAAAGGAGACAGACAGGCAGCATTAAACTGCAGACCAGTCTCACTGGCATGAATATGCAAAATCACAGAGAAGATTATCAGGAGAAGAGTGGTGGAGCATCTAAAAGAAAATGAGTTTATACACTATAACCAGCACGGTTTCAGGGAAGGGAAATCCTGTGTCACTAACCTACTGGAGTTTTACGACGAGGTAATAGAAGTAAGACAGGAGAGAGAGAGAGATGTGTAGATTGCATCTTTTTTGGGACTGTATGAAGGCTTTCGACAGTACCACACAGAAAACTGGTTAAAAAACCAGAGGAACAGGTAGGAATAGTAGAGAAAGCACTGCAGTGGATCAGGGAATACCGGCAAGGAAAGAAATAACGAGTGTTGGTACGTGATAAGGCGTCAGAATGTCGAGTGGCGTTCCACAATGGTCAGTACTGGGTCAGGTGCTATTTCGTGAGTGTGAATAATATGGTGTAAGGAATAAATTCAGAGGTGTCCATGTTCGCTGATCATGTGAACTAATGAAGAGAATACATTCAGACATGGATCAGGTAATATTAAAAGGGGATCTGGACAGGCTGAAAGCCTGGTCCGACAAATGGCTCATGGAATTTAACCCAACCAAGTGCAAAGTCCTGAAGCTTTTGGTAGGACAAAGAAGGCCGTAGACGGAATACAGCCTAAGAGGTCAGAGCTGCAAAACTCACTCAAAAAAAAAAAAGTATCTTGGGGTGAGCATTATAACCAGCACGTCTCCTGAAGCACATCAACCAAATAACCTCTTCATCATATGGGCGCCTGGCAAACCTGAAAATAGCATTTCGACATCTAAGTAAGGAGTCATTCACGATACTGTACACCGTGTACATGAGGCCCATATTGTAGCATGCAGCACAATATGGAACCCACAACCGGTCAAACACGTCAAGAAATTGGAGAAAGTGTAAACGTTTGCTTAGAATTAAAATGGAAAATTAAAAACAGCATTTGCAAACTACGGAATTTGAGGTGTAAAAAGACTCTAGAAAAATATTTCTTCATAGATAAAATGTAGTAGACTGCAGAATAGGATCAAAGGGTCCGTAGTGTGTGCTACCAGCAGTGAAAATATTAAAAATATGACTCAATAAACACGTGAAGACGGGAGAGTATAAATAAAGCTCAGAGAGAGAGAGAGAGAGAGAGAGAGAGAGAGAGAGAGAGAGAGAGAGAGAGAGAGAGAGAGAGAGAGAGAGAGAGAGAGAAGAGAAAAGAGAAAAAAAAAAAAGAAAAAAAAAAGAAAAAAAAAAAAAAAAAAAAGAGAGAGAGAGAGAGAGAGAGAGAGAGAGAGAGAGAGAGAGAGAGAGAGAAAGAGAGAGAGAGAGAGAGAGAGAGAGAGAGAGAGAGAGAGAGAGAGAGAAAGAGAGAGAGAGAGAGAGAGAAAATAAATGTGTGTGTGTGTGTGTGATCTCATCTTGTTATGCTCACCTATTTGTGGTTGCAGGGGTCGAATCACAGCTCCTGGCCCCGCCTCTTCACTGGTCGCTACTAGGTCTACTTTCTCCCTGCTCCAAGAGCTTTCTTTATCGTACCTCTTATTAACGCTATGCATGGATACTGCCTCCACTACTTCACTCTCCAGATTGATCCACTTCCTGACAACTCTATGACTGAAGAAATACTTCCTAACATCCCTGTGACTCAAAGGAGTCTTCAACTTCCAGTTGTGACCCCTTGTTGCTGTGTTCCATCTCTGAAACATTCTGTCACTATCCACCTTGTCAATTCCTCTCAGTATTTTATATAATTTTTATCATGTCTCCTCTATCCCACCTGGCACTCAGTGTCGTCAGGTTGGGTTCCCTTAACCTCTCCTCGTAGGACGTACCTTAGCTCCCGGACTAGTCTTGTTTTTATTATATTTATGGTGAGTCATATAGTGCCTTGGAGGCGTTTAGGTTCGATCCATGGAAGGGAGAGGCAAGTCCAATTCCTTGGATTAAGAGCCCTCTCTGGCATCAAAGAACCTCCCTTAAGGGATGTCTTGTTGCAAACCTTTGCACTTTCTCTAATTTCTTGACGTGTTTGACCAGGTGTGGGTTCCATACTGGTGCTGCATACTCCAATATGGGCCTGACGTACACGGTGTACAGAGTTTTGAACGATTCCTTACTGAGATGTCGGAAAGCTATTCTCAGGTTTGCTAGTGGCCCATATGTTGCAGCAGTTATTTGGTTGATGTGCGCCTCAGGAGATGTGCTCGGAATGATATTCACCTTCAAGACCCTATTCCCTGAGTTAGGTTTGCAGCCTTTGACTGCGCAGCGTGTACTCCGTCTGCGGTCTTCTTTGACCTTCCCCAGTCTTTACGACTTTGCACTTGGTGGGGTTAAACTCCAGGAACCATTTGTCGGACCAGGTTTGCAGCCTGTCCAGATCCTTGTCCCTGATCCCAGTCTGTCTAAATTCTCCTCATTAGCTTCACATCGCCTGCAGACAGGGACACCTCTGAATCTATCTCTTCCGTCATGCCATTCAAGTACTACACGTATACCAGAAACAGTAACGGCCCTATGACTGACTCTTGTGGAACCCCGTTCGTCACATATGAACACTCTGACACCTCGTCACGTGCCATCACTCGTTGTATACTTCCAGTCAGGTATTCCCTGATCCATCGCAGTGCCTTTCCTCTAGCTTTTGCTCTAATGTCTTGAGCGGAACTGAGTGGAAAGCCTTCCTACAGTCCAAGAAAATGCAGTCTACCTACCACTTTCTCTCCTGTCTATAGGATTTCCTGTGATATAGGATTTCCCCTCCCTGAAATCGTGCTGGTTATCGTGTATACGCTTATTCCTTTGTAGGTGTTTTCTCCTGATAATCTTCTCCATAACTTTGCATACTATACATGTCAGTGACACTGGTCTGTAGTCTAGCCTATCTGTCTGCATTCTTGAAAATTGTGTGTGTGTGCGCGCGCGTAAATGCGTACTTGTGGGCTATCACTAATTTGTACTTATCGAGACTCGGCTTCTGGCAGCATCACTAATTTCTGGTACTTTGGGCTTCATCTACTCTTGAAGATGCATATTAAGTTTAATTCTACCACCTCCTCAACTCATTCCAAGACTTCCTCTAGTCATTTCACTTTTCAAACACTCTGAGACTAAAGAAATCCTTCCTTATCCCTATGGCTCATCTCTGTCTTCAGTTTCCGTCTCTGTTTTTTCTGGTACAGTCTTTCCCTCTGTCTCTCTTGTTATGTTTACTTTCAATTTCCTTCTTTTACAATCACTCCCTAATTTATTTAACCTTCGCAATTTCTCTTTCGAATTTCTCAAAAGAACCGCGTCAGCAGCAAAAAGCAACTGTAACAACTCCCACACCTCTCTCTAGCACCCTAACGTTCACTTCTATAAATATGTTAAACAACCATGGTTAGTTTAGTTGTGCCACCTGAGCGCCTAGTTTATTATGCACCCCTTGTTTATCCCGTGAGCGGCAGCGCAAAAACCAGGATAACAGAGGTCACAATGGGCATTGTTACATCACTAAAAAGAAATAATTTTTTTTTCATATTTTGTAATTACTTCATAAAGTTCACATACACAATACACTATGAAATGCAACCCCCCTTCCTCAAAAAAATCTTATTACCAGAAAAATTGGTCATAACTTGGTAGCAATTTCTATGAAAACAGTTCATTTATCAATCTAGTCGATGGAAAATGTAGATATAACCTCAACATTTCAGATATATCCTTAACAGGTATTTTACACATCTGTAAGGTTTTCATGCAGGTGTCTCTGAAAGGTGGGATATTTGAACACTCTTGAGATAAACTAGAGTACAGGTGGGGTTAGAACCCATGGCAAGTAAGTCGTAAAATTCCAGGCCAGTGCGTAAGCCACTGGGTCAACTGGCTATAATATGATTCATCCAACTAGGTATATTTATGCACCATAGGGAGGTTAGCATGGGCCACCACTGTGACCACAAATACAAGTTTTTACAGATGAATCTCCTGCCAGCGTGTCTGTGGCAGGAGAGTCTTTCCTATGTGCGGGTTATTTGTGTGTTGTTCCAGTCACAGCATTGTGACCTTTTATTCATTCTATATTAATGCTAAGAATTAACAAATATATGAGACAAGACAGATAAATTCTTCATGATTTACGACGTGGTAGGTGGGGAGCCGAGAATATACGTAACATAATGACAGAACGCAAGCAGCTGCGGCACTGTCAGGATGTGGGGAAAAACTCCGTAGGGGTCAACCTGTGACCTGTTAATATCTTAGTTATAGACGAGCGTTGTTCAAATCGGCAGCAAATATTTATTAAGAACATAGAGCATAGGAATGGAGGAACAATGCAGCAGGCCTACTGCCCATGCTTGGCAAGTCCTTTTCAAACTTATAGACTTTAGGATTTTCATGAGTCAGGGCCAGGGGCGGAGTGCATAGTATAGGTATGTAATCAATGGCATTTTTTAATTTGGGTGGGGTAAGTGGTTAGATCAGAGATTAGGGAGATGTCTGCAGCACTTTGTGTCGCATTTGTTATCATCAGTGTATGTTCTATCTCCTTTAATTAAAGGCCCCGTACTCGATACTAGAGGTCTTTTCTCTGGATTTTGGATATGAAATATTTTGGATTTATGTCATTTTCATTTAGGGAGTTTTGTTTATCATCCAACCTTGATGGAGGTTCCACACAGCCTGTAGCTGAAGTCAGTAATAGTTGTGGACTTGGTCACAAGGATGTCAGATCGATCCCCATTATTCCATATATAACTTGTTATTTATACTATATGGTGAGAGTTTCATTTCATAAAGTATCTGCCTACTGAGGTGTTAGCACGCACACAATACGCACCTGAGACTGCAATTGATGAAATGAGAGATCTAGGTCAACCGCAGCTTGGAAAATATGCTGGAAGGTATATTTGCAATCAACTAATTTACTCTCAGCAGTTGTAAAGAAATGTGGCTTCTTTTCACGACCAAAGGTAGACTCTACTAGTGAAGTAGATAGTAATATATCCTCAGGAAACAGGGTCTTGTCTGGTGATACTGTGTGGGAATCCAAAATAACCACTGGAAACCCGACTTTACTTTACAAGAGATCCTAAAACAATAGTCAAAGACGAAGATTCAGTAGAGTTATCATAAATAATAGATTTCCCCAGTCGCTTGATGCCATCTCCATTGAACTCTGGTAGGGAAGCTCTTCTCTGCCCTTGGAGGCGTTACAAACCCAACATGGGCTGAATTTTCATTCTTTCGTTATTACTGAAGAGAAGCCTCCAGGTTTTTTCCCTGCGTCAGAGACCTGGTCGGCAAGGATGACCTCTAGAAGCAAACTCTCTAACTTGTACGACCTGTGAAAAATATTTAATTAAAGCGAAATATTTCCGAGAAACTTTTGTTTTGTAAATTTTTTGTAAGTCATGAAGGCCCTGTATAACACGAGGCGGGTCGAAGTCACTCGAGTGGGATAAGTTTCAACGTGGGCGTATGGTGTACACGGGAGCGCTTTTAAAAGCGGGCTAACACATTAGCTCCACTTCAGAGTAGTGGTGAGATTAAACATAGTTTTGAATTGATGAACAACTATGTTAAATAATCCCTCTCTCTTTCGGAAATATGAATTAACCAGAGAGTTTATTAGTCTATGCGGAAGCTTGTATTGTAGTTAAGTCAGGCATTTTACCACTTTCCACGTAACACCACTAATAACTTCAGAAAAGTATTCTAAATATTTTACCAAACAACAGAGAGAAATTGACACAGCTGGGTGTTGAAAACAGCATATTTCTCTTAACTTTTTTAGTTGGTTTGCTGGAGTGTCAGATTTAATGCATATCGACTATAGTATATATATATTTTTTTTCCAACAAGTCGTGGGTCTCCCACCGAGGCAGGGTGACCCAAAAAGAAAGTAAATCCCCAAAAAAGAAAATACTTTCATTACTTTCATCATCATTCAACACTTTCACCTCACTCATACATAATCACTGTCTTTGCAGAGGCGCTCAGATACGACAGCTGAGAATAGTCCCTCCAGCTGTCACTATCCCAGACCCCTCCTTTAAAGCGCAGGCATTGTACTTCTACTTCTGGTATAGATTAAAATGAATATATATATATATATATATATATATATATATATATATATATATATATATATATATATATATATATATATATATATATATATATATATTAACACATAGGCCGTTTCCCACCAAAGCAGGGTGGCCTGACAAAGAAAAACTTTCATCATCATTCACTCCATCACTGTCTTGCCGGAGGCGTGCTTACACTACAGTTATAAAACTGCAACATTAACACCCCTCCTCAGAGTGCAGACACTGTACTTCCCATCTCCAGGAATCAAGTCCGGCCTGCCGGTTTCCCTGAAACCCTTCATAAATGTTACCTTGCTTACATTCCAACAGCACGTCAAGTCCTAAAAACCATTTGTCTCCATTCGCTCCTATCTAACACGCTCACGCATGCTTACTGGAAGTCCAAGCCCCTCTCACACAAAACCTCCTTTACCCCCTCCCTCCAACCTTTCCTAGGCCGACCCCTATCCCGCCTTCCCTCCACTACAGATTTATACACTCTCGAAGTCATTCTATTTTGTTCCATCCTCTCTATATGTCCAAACCATCTCAATAACCCTCCCACACCTCCTCCTAATCTCCAAACTACGGATTATCTGCATTATATTCACACAACACATTGATATTTTTTTTAAAAAAAATATATATATATATATATATATATATATATATATATATATATATATATATATATATATATATCTTTTCTTTCTTTCAACACGTCGGCCGCTTCCCACCGAGGCAGGGTGGCCCAAAAGGAAAAACGAAAGTTTCTCCTTTTACATTTAGTAATATATACAGGAGAAGGGGTTACTAGCCACTTGCTCCCGGCATTTTAGTCGCCTACTACGACACGCATGGTTTACGGAGGAAGAATTCTGTTCCACTTCCCCATGGAGATAAGAGGAAATAAGAACAAGAACTAGTAAGAAAATAGAAGAAAACCCAGAGGGGTGTTTATATATATGCTTGTACATGAATGTGTAGTGTGACCTAAGTGTAAGTAGAAGTAACAAGACATACCTGAAATCTTGCATGTTTATGAGACAGAAAAAAGACACCAGCAATCCTACCATCATGTAAAACAATTACAGGCTTTCGTTTAACACTCAATTGGCAGGACGGTAGTACCTCCCTGGGCGGTTGCTGTCTACCAACCTACTATATATATATATATATATATATATATATATATATATATATATATATATATAAACACTGATCTCTGGCCGACGGAGACTCGACCCTACGAACCTTGTGACAAGGTACGCAGTGCTTTACCGACCGTACCACACTGGTCCAATACCTTGGCATCCAGCTCACGCTAGACGTTGATCCAAGGCACCCAGCTTTCAGGCAGGTGGCTTACAGCTTTTCATCTCATCCCCTGCATGCAGGTTCGTAGGGTCGAGTCTCCGTCGGCCAGAGATCAGTGTTTGTGAATATTTCGCCTGCTCTTGCGAATTCCTAGCATTTTAAAAATCTCTAGTTGTGTCGATGCATGCAGGAGATGAGATGAAAAGCTGTAAGCCACCTGCCTGAAAGCTGGCTGCCTTGGATCAACGTCTAGCGTGAGCTGGATGCCAAGATATTGGTCCAGTGTGGTACGGTCGGTAAAGCACTGCGTTCCTGTCACAAGGTTCGTAGGGTCGAGTCTCCGTCGGCCAGAGATCAGTGTTTGTGAATATTTCACCTGCTCTTGCGAATTCCTAGCATATATATATATATATATATATATTATATATATATATATATATATATATATATATATATATTCTCAATCTGTCGTATCTGAGCTCCTCTGCAAAGACAGTGATAATGTATGAGTGAGGTGAAAGTGTTGAATGATGATGAAAGTATTTTCTTTTGGGGATTTTCTTTCTTTTTGGGTCACCCTGCCTCGGTGGGAGACGGCCGACTTGTTGAAATATATATATATATATATATATATATATTATATATATATATATATATATATATATATATATATATATATATATTATATATATATATATATATATATATATATATATATATATATATATATATAAATATAAAGTAGTAGGTTCGATTTGGGTGAATCAGACTGGATATTAAGTGCTGTCTTACAAAATAAATTAACCAGCAAGACTATAGAGTGGTTGTCTAATAAATACCATAAACGTTATTTTTCTCTGGATGAAATAAGATTAGGTCTACAAGAATTAACTGTTCAATTACAGACAAGCCAACCAAATAATTCTAAGAATATAACACATGATGACTATGATATATCTGTTAGGTCTCACAAATGGAAAAAATAACCTAATGTTAATATTCATCATAATTCTTCCCATAAAAAGAGTTGTATAGGCACATTTCAAGTGGCAGGAACCAAACATAAAGGTTCTCCACACCAAATTAAGAGGTGTAAGTACTTTAATGTCCCCTGCTGAAGAATTGGGACAGGAAATTTGGGACAGAAGAATTACGTGTGAATGGTGAAAAATATGACTACGCCATCATTCACACATTTTCCTTTCATTTAGATTTCTCGCTGGTCAGTGCAGTTTTCTATATGTTAGGTTGGTGCTGTGATCCAACTACAGTAACTAAATGGTAAGTGGTAATACAAATTTATTTTCTAATAACACTATTGCATTATATGTATTGTACTAATAGTAGTTATATTTTGCGTACCCAGCAAGCAAACCAAAATAACACAGTCTACATAATTTTAATTTACCAGAGTAGCTTTTTTTTGTTAATTATTAATTTAATGTCAGGTTAAGCTTTTTTGTGAGAGTATTGAAGAAGTGGGCATCGAGGGAGTGACAGTTCTACGACCTACTGTGACTAAGTCCCACTTACTTTACCCAAATTACTTACATGTAATAATTCAGGTTTATTGCTTGTCTCTACAAGATCACTATTTTGTTTACATAAGAAAAGTGTACAGTAGTGGTGGTGTTGGTGGTAGTAGCAGTAGTGGTGGTAGTAACAGTAACAGTAGTGGTGGTGGAAGAAACAGTAGCAGTAGTGGTGGTAGTAACAGTAGCAGTAGTGGTAGTGGTAATAACAGTAGCAGTAGTGGCAGTGGTAGTAACAGTAGCAGTAGTAATGGTGGTGGTAGTAACAGTAGCAGTAGTAGTGGAAGTGATAACAGTAGCAGTAGTGGTGGTAGTAACAGTAGCAGTTGTGGTGGTGGTGGTAGTAACAGTAGTGGTGGTGGTAGTAACAGTAGCAGTAGTGGTGGTGGTAGTAACAGTAGCAGTAGTGGTGGTAGTAACAGTAGCAGTAGTAGTGGGGGTAGTAACAGTAGCAGTAGTGGTGGTGGTAGTAACAGTAGCAGTAGTGGTGGTGGTGGTAGAAACAGTAGCAGTAGTGGTGGTGGAGGGGGTAGTAACAGTAGCAGTAGTGGTGGTAGTAACAGTAGCAGTAGTGGTGGTAGTACCAGTAGCAGTAGTGGTGGTAGTAACAGTAGCAGTAGTGGTGGTAGTAACAGTAGCAGTAGTGGTGGTAGTAACAGTAGCAGTAGTGGTGGTAGTAACAGTAGCAGTAGTGGTGGTAGTAACAGTAGCAGTAGTGGTGGTAGTAACAGTAGCAGTAGTGGTGGTAGTAACAGTAGCAGTAGTGGTGGTAGTAACAGTAGCAGTAGTGGTGGTAGTAACAGTAGCAGTAGTGGTGGTAGTAACAGTAGCAGTAGTGGTGGTAGTAACAGTAGCAGTAGTGGTGGTAGTAACAGTAGCAGTAGTGGTGGTATGCTAAGTACAGTAGTGAGTGGTAGTAACAGTGCAGTAGTAGGTGGTAGTAACAGTAGCAGTAGTGGTGGTAGTAACAGTAGCAGTAGTGTGTAACGTAGCAGTAGTGGTGGTGTAACAGTAGCAGTAGTGGTGGTAGTAACAGTAGCAGTAGTGGTGGTAGTAACAGTAGCAGTAGTGGTGGTAGTAACAGTAGCAGTAGTGGTGGTAGTAACAGTAGCAGTAGTGGTGGTAGTAACAGTAGCAGTAGTGGTGGTAGTAACAGTAGCAGTAGTGGTGGTAGTAACATAGCAGTAGTATGGTAGTAACAGTAGCAGTAGGGTGGTAGTAACAGTAGCAGTAGTGGTGGTAGTAACAGTAGCAGTAGTGGTGGTAGTAACAGTAGCAGTAGTGGTGGTGGTAACAGTAGCAGGTGGTGTGGTGGTACATAGCGATGGTGGTGTAACGTAGTAGTGTGATACAATAGGCAGACGGTGGTGGTAACGTAGCGTATGTTTAACAGTAAGTAGTGGTGGTTAAATAGCGATGGTGGTGTAAAGAGCAGTGGTGGTAGTAACGTACGTAGTTGAGTAACAGTACAGTAGTGGTGGTAACAGTAGCAGTAGTGGTGGTAGTAACGTAGCGTGTGGGGGTAACGTACGTATTGGTGTAACAGTCAGTGTGGTGGTAGTAACGTAGCGTAGTGGTGGATAACAGAATGTATGGTATATATATTGGGTAACAGTACGTAGTGGGGTGGTAAGTAGCAGTAGTGGTGGTGTAACAGTGCAGTAGTGGTGGTAGTAACGTAGCAGTAGTGGGGTGTAAATACAGAGTGGTGGTTAAGACAGTGTGGTGGAGTAACAGATAGTGGTGGTAGTAACAGTAGCAGTAGGGTGGTAGAACGTAGCAGTAGTGGTGGTATAAAGTAGATAGGTGTGTGGTGTGAAAAATGGGTGGTAGTAACAGTACAGTAGTGGTGGTAGTAACAGTAGTAGTTGGTAGTAACAGTGCAGTGTGGTGGTGTAACAGTCAGTAGTGGTGGTAAACAGTAGCAGTAGTGGTGGTGTACGTAGCAGTGTGGTGGTAAACAGTGGTGGTGGTAGTAACAGTAACTGGGTGGTATAACAGTACGTAGTGGTGGTGGTAACAGTGCAGTAGTGGTGGTAGTAACATAGTAGTGGTGGTAGTAACAGTACAGTAGTTGGTATAACAGTAGCGTAGTGGTGGTATAACAACGTAGTGGTGGTAGTAACAGTAGCGGTAGTGGTGGTAGTAACAGTAGCATAGTGGTGGTAGTAACAGTAGCAGATGGTGGTAGTAACAGTAGCAGTAGTGGTGGTAGTAACAGTAGCAATAGTGGTGGTAGTAACAGTAGCAGTAGTGGTGGTAGTAACAGTAGCAGTAGCAGTGAAAGAACTTGATTGCAATGCGGTAGTGGTGAATTTTTAGCCACGGAGATAGTGGTTTTTGTATTTACTTACCTTTGGGGGTGTAAAGATGCTTTGTTCCTTCTCTGGTGTAACTCTCCTCCTCTCTAGTAGTGGTGGCTAGCTAACGTAGCATGCTGTGTGGTTCCTCCACGTACGTGTGGTGGTTTCAGTATACAGGTACATGCCATGGTTCTCAGTAACTAGCTAGTAGCCTTGTAAACATCCGGTATTCACATATGCAGTTTTAATGGTGTATAACCTGCAATTGTGGTAGTAACAGTAGAAAGTTGGTAGTAACAGCACTAATAGTGGTGTAGTAACAGTCAACGTAGTGGTGGTATAACAGAGCTTACTAGTGCTTGTAACAGTCTAAATGGTTGAACAGTGCAGTATGGTGGTATCAATGGTTACAGTCTGGCTGTCTAGCAATGTGGTGTTACTATCATAGCCAAGTGTTGTCTATTATACTACTGTGCAGTGAAAGACTGATTTCTACCATCTCTTTTTCTTGGTGATCTGTTCCAGCCTCTTATTTTTTCTTTTTCTCTCTCTCTCCTTGTCTCTCTCTCTTTCTCTCCCTCTCTCTCTCTCTCTCTCTCTCTCTCTCTCTCTCTCTCTCTCTCTCTCTCTCTCTCTCTCTCTCTCTCTCTCTCTCTCTCTCTCTCTCTCTCTTTGGCCCTTGAGTTCAGGTTACATGTCTGTTCTCTTGCACTGCTCCAGAGCCTTGTAAACACCACGGTTTTCTCCTTATATTTCCCACCAAGAATATTTAATGCTCTCATCATATCCCCTGAATCTTTCTTCCCCTAACAGAGATTTAAAACACACATAACCTCGCATTATAGTCGATCAACGTATCTATCTTGTGCGCCTGATAAAGTGTTATCTCCAAGGATGCACTTTATACTTCGATATTGGCCTTGAACATGTCTTGTACAGAACCAAGATGGTGTGCACGTCTGTCTGTCTACAGCAGATGGTGTAGAAACGTTTAGCTACTCAGTAGCTTCATAAGTCTCATACAAAGAACAGTGAATAATAATAATATCTTTATTTCTACAAGTACATGTACAAGGTATACAGGCCTAGCTGACATCAATGACATACTGCTACTTAGAAAGCCACTTGTTATGCTGAGAATTTCGAGCAAATTAGGTCAATTTTGTCCCAGGATGCGACCCACACTAGTGGACTAACACCCAGGTACCCACTTTAGTGATGCGTGAACAGAGACAACCGGTGTAAGGAAACACTTCCAATGTTTCTACCCTTGCCGAGAATCGAACCCGGAAGATGAGGAGATTGGGGTAATCAGTCCCTCAGCCTGGAGTCGATGTAATCAGTCCATCAGTCTTCTTTGTATCGCACTGATGAATCCACTGTAGCGAAACGTTCCCACAATAAAGATACCAAAGTGTTCCACATGTGTCTAATTTATTAGGAGTAGATGGTTCGCCTTCTCTCTCTCTCTCTCTCTCTCTCTCTCTCTCTCTCTCTCTCTCTCTCTCTCTCTCTCTCTCTCTCTCTCTCTCTCTCTCTCTCTCTCTGAGTATGTATATGCAATGATCAATGTCTCATGTATTACACATTTAATAACACTTGAAATGCAGCTGGTTCAGTCTTGTTTTATAGTTATGTTCGTCAGTTCTGGGACCCAACAGAAGGTGAAGTAATGGAGGGTCACCCAACAGAAGGTGAAGTAATGGAGGGTCACCCAACATAAGGTGAAGTAATGGAGGGTCACCCAACAGAAGGTGAAATGGTAAATTAGACACATATGCAACCTTGGGTATCTTTATTGAGAAAGTTTGCCACAGGGCTCATCAGTCCACAGGGAATCGTGAAGAACAGGAGGAGGTGAGGTTGTCAGTCCTCAATCTTGAGTCGATGTTGTCAGTCCATCAATCTTGAATAGAATCTATTCAAGAATTATATTCAAGATTGATGGACTGACAACATCGACTCAAGATTGAGGGACTGACAACCTCACACTCCTCCTGTTCTTCACGATTCTCCTTTGTATGGACTGATGAAGCCACTGTGTGGCGAAACGTTTCCTCAATAAAGATACCCAAGTGTTGCATATGTGTCTAATTTACCAACTCGTCGGTTCTCTGAACCATTCATTCACAGAAGGTGAAGTAATGGATGGTCACCCAACAGAAGGTGAAGTAATGGAGGGTCACCCAACATAAGGTGAAGTAATGGAGGGTCACCCAACAGAAGGTGCAGTAATGGAGGGTCACCCAACAGAAGGTGAAGTAATGGAGGGTCACCCAACAGAAGGTGAAGTAATGGAGGGTCACCCAACATAAGGTGAAGTAATGGAGGGTCACCCAACAGAAGGTGCAGTAATGGAGGGTCACCCAACAGAAGGTGAAGTAATGGAGGGTCACCCAACAGAAGGTGAAGTAATGGAGGGTCACCCAACAGAAGGTGAAGTAATGGAGGGTCACCCAACAGAAGGTGAAGTAATGGAGGGTCACCCAACAGAAGGTGAAGTAATGGAGGGTCACCCAACAGAAGGTGAAGTAATGGAGGGTCACCCAATAGAAGGTGCAGTAATGGAGGGTCACCCAACAGAAGGTGAAGTAATGGAGGGTCACCCAACAGAAGGTGAAGTAATGGAGAGTCTCTAAACATATTTGGAACATTGCTGGGGGAGCGATGTACACTTGAGGTGTGTAGTGTCCAACACTTGAGCTGTGTAGTGTCCAACACTTGAGCTGTGTAGTGTCCAACACTTGAGCTGTGTAGTGTCCAACACTTGAGCTGTGTAGTGTCCAACACTTGAGCTGTGTAGTGTCCAACACTTGAGCTGTGTAGTGTCCAACACTTGAGCTGTGTAGTGTCCAACACTTGAGCTGTGTAGTGTCCAACACTTGAGCTGTGTAGTGTCCAACACTTGAGCTGTGTAGTGTCCATTCTGAGAGATCTTAAATTACCAAGTATTTCTAACTTCAGCTCAGCTGGAATCAAACCTCTGAAAGTCTTGTATATTTACGATATCCCATTAACCTTACTGAAGTCTCCCAAATCAAGGTGATTTCATTACGATATACAAAATCCATCCCATGTTATAGAATACAAGAGGGAAATCAAGCTAAGTTTTGCTCCCACTATGTAAATATTACATGATATTAAACCACGGTGTTTCATGCCCACAAATTGGTTTTAAAAAACACGTACGTACTTGCTCTCGTGTTTTTTAAAACCAACTTTCAAAGGGACTAGATAAGCAGACCACTGCTAATAAACTAAATTTTATTTACCCCCAAAAAACATGACAAGAACAGTGCAAGTCTTAATTATGGACGAGCATCAGATTTCTTCTATGGTAGAGATTCCTGGTTTTTTCTTCTTTTTGGTATTGGTTTATCCAAGATAATAAATACCATTCATATGACGTCAACCTGTAACTATTTTGTTCAAAAGTCAACTTCTCGTAAACAATTGAGAGTTTTTCTCATTATTCTTCCCTTACCGTCAACCTTCAGTAAAATTGTGAGCTTTGGGGTGTGGAGAAAGGTGTGGAGGGAAGGTGTGGAGGGAAGTGTGGAGGAAGGTGTGGAGGGAAGTGTGGAGGAAGGTGTGGAGGAAGGTGTGGAGGGAAGTGTGGAGGAAGGTGTGGAGGGAAGTGTGGAGGAAGGTGTGGAGGGAAGGTGTGGAGGGAAGTGTGGAGGAAGGTGTGGAGGGAAGTGTGGAGGAAGGTGTGGAGGGAAGTGTGGAGGAAGGTGTGGAGGGAAGGGGTGGAGGAAGGTGTGGAGGAGAGGAAGGTGTGGAGGGAATGTGGAGGAAGGTATGGAGGGACAGTGGAGGAAGGTATGGAGGGACAGTGAGGGAGGTATGGAGGGACAGTGGAGAGGTTGAGGGACAGTGGAGGGAGGTATGGAGGGGACAGTGGAGGGAGGTATGGAGGGGACAGTGGAGGGAGGTATGGAGGGGACAGTGGAGGGAGGTATGGAGGGGACAGTGGAGGGAGGTATGGAGGGGACAGTGGAGGAGGTATGGAGGGACAGTGGAGGGAGGTATGGAGGGACAGTGGAGGGAGAGTATGGAGGGACAGTGGAGGGAGGTATGGAGGGGACAGTGGAGGGAGGTATGGAGGGGACAGTGGAGGGAGGTATGGAGGGGACAGTGGAGGGAGGTATGGAAGGGACAGTGGAGGGAGGTATGGAGGGGACAGTGGAGAGAGGTATGGAGGGGACAGTGGAGGGAGGTATGGAGGGACAGTGGAGGGAGGTATGGAGGGACAGTGGAGGGAGGTATGGAGGGACAGTGGAGGGGTATGGAGGACAGTGGAGGGAGGTATGGAGGGGACAGTGGAGGGAGGTATGGAGGGACAGTGGAGGGAGGTATGGAGGGACAGTGGAGGAGGTATGGAAGGGACAGTGGAGGGAGGTATGGAGGGGACAGTGGAGAGAGGTATGGAGGGGACAGTGGAGGGAGGTATGGAGGGGACAGTGGAATATGGAGGACTAAGTCTTGTTGCTTTACAGAGAAAATTCAGGAAACAGATACAAAAACTTTATTGTCTTCGAGTCACTTATTTTTCATTTACTTTTTTTTGGTTTCTCTCGCTACATACATTTTTTATTATTATTATTTCCCCGTTCTCTTCACATTGTTCTCTTAAAAAGATTTATTTTACTCATTCTTACCTACATCTCTCTTGCGTCCAAAATTTTTTTTTTCGACATTCGCCTCATCTTTCAATAGTTTTATTCCAATTCTTCCTCCTGTCTTCATCTTTGTAAACACTTCTTATAGTATAGCAGAAATATATATCATTATATTTACAAAATCTATACTTATTTTTCCCTTCAGTGGAATCTTTGAACTTTAATGTGTTTTCTCTCACATTTCTGTTTTCTGTCGCGGTTTTCTCTTGAAAAAGATAAAATGAGTTGTAATAAAAACCCTTTTTTAGAGTCCACGTTGTCCACATGACCCAAGCAACTACTTACACATTAATTATACATTATATGTATATGTATATATATATATATATATATATATATATATATATATATATATATATATATATATATATATATATATATATATATATATATATATATATATATATATGAAGAACCACTATGAAAAATAGAGAATTCAGCTGTGACATCACATTATCAAGGATGTTCCTTGATAATGTGAGTATCACAAGCTTGAATCCCTATTTTTCATAGTGGTTTTCTTGCATATTTTGATATCACTTGTTTACTGTGACCTTTTTGCATATATATATATATATATATATATATATATATATATATATATATATATATATATATATATATATATATATATATATATATATATATATTTGTTTCCTTTTATCTCTGTCGTGCCGATTAGGTAAACTTCTATTT
Organism: Cherax destructor; assembly: GCA_009830355.1. Taxonomy (NCBI): domain Eukaryota; kingdom Metazoa; phylum Arthropoda; class Malacostraca; order Decapoda; family Parastacidae; genus Cherax; species Cherax destructor. The sequence goes on along the minus strand of WNWK01001768.1, from coordinate 75,227 downwards.
TGGCTTAAATAGCAACGCTCACCTATGCCATATAAGACAAGTGAAAATTTGTGATGCAAACTTTCGCCAAAATCATTCTGAACATAACGAAAAAAATATATTTCATTGTGTTTGTTTATTATTAAATTATTGTTAACGTATCTAAAATATATTTAGTTGGGTTAGGCTAAATTAAATTGCGCTTGTTGTAATAAGGTTAGGTAGGTTTTCAAAGTTTCTCTTGGTACAAAATTATAAATTCTTATATTAACATAAATGAAAAAAATATATCTTTAAACGTATAAGAGAAAATTTTAGAAAGGACTTAATTTTAGATGAGTTCTTGCTAATTGACCAGTTTTACCTATTAGGCACGACATCTCCATGGGGAAGTGGAAAAGAATCGTTTCTCCGTAAGCTAAGTGCCATATATAAATTACTATATATAAAAAGAAAAACCTTTCGTGTTCCTTTTTAGGTAACCTTGTCACGATGGGAGACGGCCGGTGCGTTGGAATATGTGCGTGTGCGTGTGCGTGCGCGTGTGTTATAAATGAGAGAGAAAATAATTAATGTTCAATTCGTAAATATTCAGTCATATACTTACTCCAACATGATTGACTGGTTTAAGTTATTTATTCTATCTTGAATAATTCCTCGTTTAGGTTCCTGAAAAGTGTTCTTACTTTCAACAACCTTGTATTTGCCACTCATGTGGCATATCAAGAGTCATATCAAGCTTGAAAAAGAATATCTACAGCCAGGTTTTGTGTCTGATGGTTAAGGTTGCTTCACCTCTTATTTTATACTCAGTTATCTGTCGGTTTCAAATGCCCTCATCCTCATTATATTGCTCTATTTCTTTGGACTATTCTTGCGTCTGTCCATATGTTGCACTTTCTTGCCATTGCCTTCCGTCATTGTCTTCACTAGTGAGTGTGCAGTGTTCACTAGCGAGTGTGCAGTGTTCACTAGTGAGTGTGCAGTGTTCACTAGTGAGTGTGCAGTGTTCACTAGTGAGTGTGCAGTGTCTCACTAGTGAGTGTGCAGTGTCTCACTAGTGAGTGTGCAGTGTCTCACTAGTGAGTGTTCAGTGTCCACTAGTGAGTGTGCAGTGTTCACTAGTGAGTGTACAGTGTCTCACTCAGTGAGTGTGCAGTGTTCACTAGTGAGTGTGCAGTGTCACTAGTGAGTGTGCAGGTTCACTAGTGAGTGTACAGTGTCTCACTAGTGAGTGTGCAGTGTTCACTAGTGAGTGTTCAGTGTCCACTAGTGAGTGTGCAGTGTTCACTAGTGAGTGTACAGTGTCACTAGTGAGTGTGCAGTGTTCACTAGTGAGTGCAGTGTTCACTAGTGAGTGTCAGTGTTCACTAGTGAGTGTGCAGTGTTCACTAGTGAGTGGCAGTGTTCACTAGTGAGTGTTCAGTGTTCACTAGTGAGTGTGCAGTGTCTCACTAGTGAGTGTGCAGTGTTCACTAGTGAGTGTGCAGTGTTCACTAGCGAGTGTGCAGTGTCTCACTAGTGAGTGTGCAGTGTCTCACTAGTGAGGGGCAGTGTCTCACTCAGTGAGTGTGCAGTGTCCACTAGCGAGGTGCAGTGTTCACTAGTGAGTGTGCAGTGTCTCACTAGCGAGTGTGCAGTGTCACTAGTGAGTGGCAGTGTTCACTAGTGAGTGTGCAGTGTCCACTCAGTGAGGTGCAGTGTCCACTAGCGAGTGTGCAGTGTCACTAGTGAGGCAGTGTCACTAGTGAGTGTGCAGTGTTCACTAGTGAGTGTTCAGTGTTCACTAGTGAGTGTGCAGTGTTCACTAGTGAGTGTGCAGTGTTCACTAGTGAGTGTGCAGTGTTCACTAGTGAGTGTGCAGTGTTCACTAGCGAGTGTGCAGTGTTCACTAGTGAGTGTGCAGTGTTCACTAGTGAGTGTACAGTGTTCACTAGTGAGTGTTCAGTGTTCACTAATGAGTGTGCAGTGTTCACTAGTGAGTGTTCAGTGTTCACTAGTGAGTGTGCAGTGTTCACTAGTGAGTGTGCAGTGTTCACTAGTGAGTGTGCAGTGTTACTAGTGAGTGTGCAGTGTTCACTAGTGAGTGTGCAGTGTTCACTAGCGAGTGTGCAGTGTTCACTAGTGAGTGTGCAGTGTTCACTAGTGAGTGTTCAGTGTTCACTAGTGAGTGTGCAGTGTTCACTAGTGAGTGTGCAGTGTTCACTAGTGAGTGTGCAGTGTTCACTAGTGAGTGTGCAGTGTTCACTAGTGAGTGTGCAGTGTTCACTAGTGAGTGTGCAGTGTTCACTAGTGAGTGTGCAGTGTTCACTAGTGAGTGTTCAGTGTTCACTAGTGAGTGTGCAGTGTTCACTAGTGAGTGTGCAGTGTTCACTAGTGAGTGTGCAGTGTTCACTAGTGAGTGTTCAGTGTTCACTAGTGAGTGTGCAGTGTTCACTAGTGAGTGTTCAGTGTTCACTAGTGAGTGTGCAGTGTTCACTAGTGAGTGTTCAGTGTTCACTAGTGAGTGTGCAGTGTTCACTAGTGAGTGTGCAGTGTTCACTAGTGAGTGTGCAGTGTTCACTAGTGAGTGTTCAGTGTTCACTAGTGAGTGTGCAGTGTTCACTAGTGAGTGTGCAGTGTGCACTAGTGAGTGTTCAGTGTTCACTAGTGAGTGTGCAGTGTTCACTAGTGAGTGTTCAGTGTTCACTAGTGAGTGTGCAGTGTTCACTAGTGAGTGTTCAGTGTTCACTAGTGAGTGTGCAGTGTTCACTAGTGAGTGTTCAGTGTTCACTAGTGAGTGTGCAGTGTTTACTAGTGAGTGTGCAGTGTTCACTAGTGAGTGTGCAGTGTTCATTAGTGAGTGTGCAGTGTTCACTAGTGAGTGTGCAGTGTTCACTAGTGAGTGTGCAGTGTTCATTAGTGAGTGTGCAGTGTTCACTAGTGAGTGTGCAGTGTTCACTAGCGAGTGTGCAGTGTTCACTAGTGAGTGTGCAGTGTTCACTAGTGAGTGTGCAGTGTTCATTAGTGAGTGTACAGTGTTCACTAGTGAGTGTGCAGTGTTCACTAGGAGTGTGCAGTGTTCATTAGTGAGTGTGCAGTGTTCACTAGTGAGTGTGCAGTGTTCACTAGTGAGTGTTCAGTGTTCACTAGTGAGTGTGCAGTGTTCACTAGTGAGTGTGCAGTGTTCATTAGTGAGTGTGCAGTGTTCACTAGTGAGTGTGCAGTGTTCACTAGTGAGTGTGCAGTGTTCACTAGTGAGTGTGCAGTGTTCACTAGTGAGTGTGCAGTGTTCACTAGTGAGTGTGCAGTGTTTACTAGTGAGTGTTCAGTGTTCACTAGTGAGTGTGCAGTGAATAGCGGCTTTTAGGAATCTATTCTTTGTTAGTTAGTTTTTTTTTACCTAAATCAAAAAGAATATGGATCCTAGAAGTGATTTATGAGAGACGTTTTTCTGGAACACTGTTGAAGCACTCGTGTTATGGTAGGTGCTTCAACCTTCAGCTTGTTGATGCTTCTCTAGTGGAGCACACTGACCTTAAACAATTTTACCGTATTCAATCAACCCCCCCACCCCCACTGTTGAGCCTGTTTAGCAGTCATCAACCTTCCGTAGGTTGATGACCGCTAAACAGTGATGTAGTGTTTGCAATATCCAATCACACGTTGATTGCCCATAACGAATATTATCATCAAAGGGCGTTTAACCAATCTTTTTTTCCTTCCTTAGTAAGCGTTTCACTTTGCATTAGATACTCGTCAGGAATACGTGTTTGAAACTTAAGACTTCATCTGTTTTATGGCTTATGTCATATTATGTGTTTTTTTAATTGTCTCGAAAAGCTACCTTTAATTGGTGACCTATTGTTTCTCACACCAACATTTTTATTTATAACTTAAGAGGAACCGAATGGCTTCAAATTCCCATCGCTTGTGTATTGTCACTAGAGAAAGGGATCATGCAACTATTGGCACGTACAGAAGTCCTCTGGTTGCAAATGCCTTTTCTGATCGACTTCAAACTTTCAACACTGATGTATCATACGTACTGTGTTGGAATTGTTATGAGAGGGTGTAAAAAAAATCACGTAACGGGTGGAGCTTGAATACTATGGTGTAAAGAAATATACCTAGTTTGATGCCTCTTATTAGAACCACCTGGCCCAGTGGTTAACGCACTGGCCTGTGGGTTTTTGGATTCACTTGCCTTGGGTTCAAAACCCACCCGTACCCTCTTTGCAGTCGTATTATTACAATCTCGTGAGTCTGGAGGTGTAGTTGTCAATTCAGTTTTACTATGTAATTATTTACGGTAAAATGAATCCGTGTCTTCCGAACGACTTTAATGGCCGTCTTATGGATACTATGTATCTAATAATCTTAGGTTTTCTGGATGAAAATTTACTATTTACTCAATATATTTAAGATATGAATTGTTGGGATTTTTAACCCGGAAGGTTAGCCACCCAGGATAACCCGGGGTAGGGTGTTAGGAACCCAGGATAACACGGGGTAGGGAGGGTTAGCCACCCAGGTTAACCCAGGGTAGGGAGGGTTAGCCAGCCAGGATAACACGGGGTAGGGTGTTAGCCACCCAGGATAACCCGGGGTAGGGAGGGTTAGCCACCCAGGATAACCTGGGGTAGGGACTGTTAGGCAGCCAGGAAAACCCGGGGTAGGGAGGGTTAGCCACCCAGGATAACCCAGGGTAGGGAGGGTTAGCAAGACAGGATAACACGGGGTAGGGTGTTAGCCACCCAGAATAACCCGGGGTAGGGAGGGTTAGCCACCCAGGATAACCTGGGGTAGGGAGTGTTAGGCAGCCAGGAAAACCCGGGGTAGGGAGGGTTAGCCACCCAGGATAACCCAGGGTAGGGAGGGTTAGCCACCCAGGATAACCCAGGGTAGGAAGGGTTAGCCACCCAGGATAACCCGGGGTTGGGAGGGTTAGCCACCCAGGATAACCCAGGGTAGGAAGGGTTAGCCACCCAGGATAACCCGAGGTTGGGAGAGTTAGCCACCCAGGATAACCCGGGGTTGGGAGGGTTAGCCACCCAGGATAACCCACGGTATGAAGGGTTAGACACCCAGGATAACCCGGGGAAGAGAGGGTTAGCCACCCAGGATAACCCGGGGTAGGGAGGGTTAGCCACCCAGGATAAGCCAGGGTAGGGAGGGTTAGCCACCCAGGATAACCCAGGTTAGGGTGTTAGACACCCAAGATAACACGGGGTAGAGAAGTTAGCCACACAGGATAACACGAGGTAGGGTGTTAGCCACTTAGGATAACCCGAGGTAGGGAGGGTTAGCCACCCAGGATAACCTGGGGTTGGGAGGGTTAGCCACCCAGGATAACTCAGGGTAGGGAGGGTTAGCCACGCAGGATAACCCGGGGTTGGGAGGGTTAGCCACCCAGGATAACTCAGGGTAGGGAGGGTTAGCCACCCAGGATAACCCGGGGTTGGGAGGGTTAGCCACCCAGGATAAGCCAGGGTAGGGAGGGTTAGCCACCCAGGATGACCCAGGGTAGGGAGGGTTAGCCACCCAAGTTAACCCACGGTATGAAGGGTTAGACACCCAGGATAACCCGGGGAAGAGAGGGTTAGCCACCAGGATAACCTGGGGTAAGGAGGGTTAGCCACCTAGGATAAGACAGGGTAGGGAGGGTTAGCCACCCACGATAACCCGGGTTAGGGTGTTAGACACCCAAGATAACACGGGGTAGAGAGTGTTAGACAGCCAGCATAACCCGGGATAGGGAGGGTTAGCCACCCACGATAACCCGGGTTAGGGTGTTAGCCACTTAGGATAACCCGGGGTAGGGAGTGTTAGGGTGTTAGCCACTTAGGATAACCCGGGGTAGGGAGTGTTAGGGTGTTAGCCACTTAGGATAACCCGGGGTAGGGAGTGTTAGGCAGCCAGCATAACCCGGGATAGGGAGGGTTAGCCACCCAGGATAACCCAGGGTAGGGAGGGTTAGCCACCCAGGACAACCCAGGGTAGGGAGGGTTAGCCACCCAGGATAACCCAAGAAAATCAGTGCGTCATCGAGGACTGTCTGTGTTATTTCCATTGTGATCCTTCCATCTTGTTCCCCAGGATGCGACCCACACCAGTCTACTAACACCCAGGTACCTACCTACTGCTAGGTGAACAGTGAGAGCAGGTGTAAGGTGACTAACACCCAGGTACCTACTTACTACCAGCCAGGTGAACAGTGACAGCAGGTGTAAGGTGACTGACACCCAGGTACCTACTTACTACCAGGTGAACAGGGACAGCAGGTGTAAGGTGACTGACACCCAGGTACCTACTTACTACCAGGTGAACAGGGACAGCAGGTGTAAGGTGACTGACACCCAGGTACCTACTTACTACCAGGTGAACAGGGACAGCAGGTGTAAGGTGACTAACACCCAGGTACCTACTTACTACCAGGTGAACAGGGACAGCAGGTGTAAGGTGACTAACACCCAGGTACCTACTTACTACCAGGTGAACAGGGACAGCAGGTGTAAGGTGACTAACACCCAGGTACCTACTTACTACCAGGTGAACAGTGACAGCAGGTGTTAGGTGACTAACACCCAGGTACCTACTTACTACCAGGTGAACAGTGACAGCAGGTGTAAGGTGACTAACACCCAGGTACCTACTTACTACCAGGTGAACAGTGACAGCAGGTGTAAGGTGACTAACACCCAGGTACCTACTTACTACCAGGTGAACAGGAACAGCAGGTGCAATAAAAGAGGTAAAAATAAAACAATGAAATAAAAGCTGAGAAACGCCGAAAACTCAGACGCGGATTTTGTTTGTGATTTGAGAACGATTCAGCCGATCGATTTCAAATTTTCAACGTCGGTGAACTGTAACAATGGAAAATTTCATGGCAGCTATTGAGAATGGCAGCTTGAGAATGCTTCTTCTGATAAGCTTCAAACTTTTAACAATAGTTGTATAATATTTCGGGGAAGGTTTGGGCTTGTTGTCACTCTAATATATTTTCAAAATAACGTGTACTCAACTAATTGTGGTTTCAGAGGTCGATTCATAGCTCCTGGCCCCACGTGTGTGTGTGCGCGTGCGTGCGTACGTGCGTGTGTGTGTGTGTGTGTGTGTGTGTGTGTGTGTGTGTGTGCGTGCTCCTGTGTGTTTACATGTATGCTTGCGTCTGTCTGTTAATTGTGCGCGCGTGTACATGCGCGTGTACATACGTGTATGCTGCTGTACAAGTGTTCGTACATGTACACAAAAATGCCATAATAACAACAAAAGGGGAAAATAAACACTTAGAATAAATTAAGAAGCTGTTTTACAGTGAGAAAGCTGCCAGAAGAATTAGTGTAGCGCTGGGCTCACAGGTGGCAGCACCTCCCAGACCGCCTACTCACAGTCTTCTTTAATCTGATGATTTCTTATTTAAGACGGACATCATTGACTCCCAAACCATCCATAAGAGGAATACATTCATTATATATATATTCAAGTATCTTAATCTTGCCGTCAAATAATATATTCTCACACAAATAATGTGGATATATCTACCGCTAGCGCTAGCTCTCAAAGTTTAATTAGGCACAGGTATACATAAGTACATTTAACATACATAGTAACATGTGTAAATTACCCAGGATAACCCTGAAAAGTCGAAGTGACTGATTTCCATTGAGAACGCGTAATATCTTAATATTTAAAGCCTTGTAATTTACAGTAGTAATCAGTCATGATTATAATCTTAAAAATTAAAATAGCTAAGCAACCCATCTGTTTGAAAATAAGTTACAGTAATAGGAGATACAATAGGAATAAAAATAACTGAGTTATTTACATGAATATTTAAGACAAGATGAACAGAGAATAATAGGTAGACCAGTTTTAACTATATAAGGAATCACTCTCCTAGTAACGTGTGTTAATTACCTAGGGTAACCCAAAGAAAGTTAGTCAAAGTGACTTATTTCCACTGGGGTCCTGCGTTAGCAACTAGGAGGCTTCCGCCCTGAATGACACTGTGCACTCGATAGATCTTAAAGGCAAGTACGAGTGACCGAAATATCGATCTTGACAAGAGTAGACAAATGTTTCTTCATGAAAAAAATTGGTTTATAGTAGTGATGGCAGTGAAAACTTACAGTGAACGTGTACCACAAGAAATTAGGTGTATGATAGCAGACACACCACTACACCAGCAACACACAGCTCATCATTAAAGCCCTGAACTAGTGTGTCAAGGCACTGCCCTCCATGTTAACACACTTCCCACAACTAGCAATCTTTAGAGATGGCAATTCCCATGTGATCGTAACTTCAGTTATTCTGGAAAAGAAACCATTTGAAGCTCCAGTAGCTGACGGACCCTGGCTGGAATGCTTAGTGATATTCTCATTGCCCTACTGAGGTCTCCTAGCTCAGGCTGACACATTTCAACACCTAGCAGGGACTCCATCCTGAGTGATGGAAACTAGACAGTGAAGCAGTGCTAGTTTTTGTTCCCTTTGTGTAATTATTACGTAGAATAGGATAACAGCACACTGGTGATGTATTCAGTCTGGATAAAATAAACCACTAGTGTGTTAGCACACTGCCCTCCACTAGTGTGTTAACACACTGCCCTCCACGAGTGTGTTACCACACTGCCCTCCACTAGTGTGTTAACGCACTGCCTTCCACTATTGTGTTAACACACTGTCCTCCACGAATGTTAACACACTGCCGTCCACGAGTGTGTTAACACACTTCCCTCCACGAGTGTGTTAACACACTGCCCTCCCCGAGTGTGTTAACACACTGCCCTCCACGAGTGTGTTAGCACACTGCTCTCCACGAGTGTGTTAACACACGTCCCTTCATTAATGTGTTAACACACTGCCCTCCACTAGTGTGTTAATATACTGCCCTCCACTAATGTGTTAATATACTGCCCTCTACTAGTGCGTTAGCACAACGCCCACTATTAGTGTGTTAATACACTGCCCTCCACTAATGTGTTAATACACTGCCCTCCACTAATGTGTTAATATACTGCCCTCCACTAGTGCGTTAGCACACTGCTCTCTGTTAGTGTGTTAACCACTTTCCCCTTGCCTTTCCCTCACTTCCCTTCCCCCTCTCTCCTTGTACCCCTGTATCCCCCTATCCTTGCCCCATCTCTCTCCCCCTCTGCCTTAAAGAGATTTAGTCTCGTTTTTTGCCTAAATTAACTGAAGCTTCAGGTAAGTCTCTAAACTGGTTTTAGTTTCTTGAAACGTGATCAAAATTTTCAAATGACTGATATTTTTTAAATATAGAATAATAGTCGCAGCTCCATGACCGGTGCAGCCCGCGAGCCGCACGTGGCCCTTCTAGGGAATGAATGCGGCCCTCACGAGAAATCATGAATTCACTTTTATGTAAGTTCCGCACTGCACTCTGTCAACAATTACGAAATATTTAAAGCCATTTGACACCAAAACTTTATCGCCACCTTCAACAACCACCTCTAACAACCACCTCTAACAACCACCTCTAACAACCGCCTCTAACAACCACCTCTAACAACCACCTCTAACAACCACCTCTAACAACCACCTCTAACAACCGCCTCTAACAACCACCTCTAACAACCACCTCTAACAACCACCTCTAACAACCAGCTTTAACTCTGGTGCACATGGTTTATGTGGATATGACCGACAACTGCGACACTCCTTTAAATTTGGCTTTTCAAATTGGCCCTTTCATACAAATAAGCTGGGGACTATTGAGTCTTAGAGAATAAGCTTCAGCTTCAAATTTCCTCAGTAAGCAAAGCTTGGATGGAAATAAATGGTATAAAATACCGACACAATGGAAATATAAACACATAAGCAGTATAATGTGATCCTTTATTGACAACGTTTCGTCCACACAGTGGGCTTTATCAAGTCACAAACAGATCTACCTGGGTGAAAGGTACGTGAGTATATGATGGAGTCAGGTGGAGAATGCTGGGTCAGGTGGAGAATGCTGGGTCAGGTGGAGAATGCTGGGTCAGATGCAGAATGCTGGGTCAGGTGGAGAATGCTGGGTCAGGTGGAGAATGCTGGGTCAGGTGGAGAATGCTGGGTCAGGCGGAGAATGCTGGGTCAGGTGGAGAATGCTGGGTCAGGTGGAGAATGCTGGGTCAGGTGGAGAATGCTGCATGTGACCATCTTCCGAGTAGGGTGACAGAGTCTAGGACCTTGGGTAGCTTTAAAAAGAGATTGGAGAAGTACATGAGTAGACCATCTGCAGTGTTCCTCCATTCTTATGTTCTTATGAGGGATAGCAATGAAGAAGTTTCTTGACAATAGGTTCAGCTATGTTATAGAAGCCGTTGTTCTGGTTGAAGTTGTTGGATATGCACATAAGTGATGACTCCAGGATTCTTCGGTATTGAGTGTTGTCTTCTCTGGCGATGAGTCTTGCGTTTCTGTAGTTGATTAAATGGTTGTGTGAATTTCGGTGTAGAACACAGGCATTCCTTAAATCGTCAGATCTGCCTGCGTACTGGTGTTCTGAAATACGTGTTTGGAGGTCTCTGGATGTTTCGCCGACGTATAATTTGCTGCAGTCATTACAAGGAATTGTGTATACCCCTGCAGAGGATTGAAGCTTGTCCTGTCTGTTACTGGTAATGTTCTTGATGGTGGTGGATGTGGAGGTAGATACTCGGAATGAGGTATTGGAAAAAAATGTTGGAAACGTGTTTGGTAATGGAGTTGGTGGGGAGGACTATATCTTTTCTCAGCAGTGTCTTCTCTGGGTGTGTTGAAGATGTTTAATGCCCGTCGTCTGCAGTCTCTAATGAAGTGACGAGGATAGTGAAGTTTAGAAAATACCTGTTCAATTAGAGAGCATTCTTCCTCAAGGAACTCACTGCTGCAGATTCTGAGTGCCCGCAGGAAAAAACCTATATTTACGTACCTTTCATCCAGGTAGATTTGTTTGTGACTTGATAAATCCCACTGTGTGGGCGAAACGTTGTCAATAAAGGATCACATTATAATGCTATGTGCTTATATTTCCGTAGGCATAGCTTATCGTGCAGTTATTAGTTCCAGAAGCTGCCGTGCATTTTCTTAGCTTAGCAATAAAGGTAGAATTACCGATCATATATAAGGTAAAAAGGGCACATGTACCACAATAAAATGTCACATTAGTTGCACATATGTCCTTTTACCTCATACACTGTCTTAGCCTGAAGCGCTGTCCTCGACTTTTGTTTTGGTCTTTGCAATTCCAAAGACTTTTGTAATATCGGTAAATTTCCAGTTATTTTTTTAATTTTGAGCTGTGTTTTGGTGAAGTTTTTGACCGATCTAAATGCTTTATGGAAGTTCTTAACATGTTACTTTCTACACTGGATATTTTAATATCCTGAGTGTCTGGCACTGCTATCTTCCCAGCTGTGCAGCCAGCGACACTGCGTATATTTCAGTGCCAATACACTGAAAGCTTGATTTAATCCTTATTTTTTAAGGATTAAAGTATTATTAAAGTGTACAAGCGAACTGCAGCTTGATTAATTTACGTTCAGTTGGTAGATTTTAGATCTAAAATAATAAATAAATCAGTTAAGAAATTGGGAACAAAGAGGAATATTCATGATGCTTAGCAAAACACTTGCGTTTATTTATTTAGTAAACAGAAAAATGAATTATTAAGTTATTAAGATAAGATCAAATTTGTTCTGGATTTTTAACCCAGAGGGTAAGCCACCCAGGATAACCCAAGAAAGTCAGTTGCGTCATCAAGGACTGTCTGTCTTATTTCCATTGTGGTCCTTCAATCATGTTCCCCAGGATGCCACCCACACCAGTCGACTAACATCCAGGTACCTACTTACTAGGTGAACAGGGACAGCAGGTGTAAGGAAACAGGTCCATCATTTCCACCCATGTCGGGGACTCGAACCCCGGACACTCAGTGTGAGGCGACAGCGTTGCCAACCAAGCCAGGAGAAAAGTGTTGAAATCCTTCTTAGAGGTTCTTGATCATCCAGGTTGTGGAAACTGTCTTGAAAATGGAATATAATACAGACAAGTTCGTGATTAAGAGACAAGTGTAACAGTTAGGTGTCTTAAAGATTCCCAACGGTTGCACTTGTGTCTTACTCATCAGAAACTGCGTAGGCCAGTGGGTCGCTAAGCCCTGGTACATATGTTCTGAACAGTGACCAGGAAAGCCAGGTCTTAAACTAGGCTGAGGAAGCAGACTCTCGAAACCTGTAAAAAAAAGGTCTATATAATATTATAAGAATTGGCTCAAAACTCCTCCTCACTAAATAAGCCTTGTGTTTAGCGGGGTTCCAATTACATAAGAACATAAGAAAGAACACTGCAGCATGCCTACTGGCCCATGTGAGGCAAGTCCAAGTCTCCTACCGGCTTGAGCCAATGACCCAACTTAGTCAGGTGAATTTACAACTGCTATTCTATCTCAACTCGTTTCAAATCGAGGCTATAAATCTTACATAATCATAAAGTTAATTACCAACACACCTCGTCTTAAAAGTGAAATTAACATGTTCCTGAAGTCAATAAATGATCAACAGAGCTGTTTACCCTACAATAACTGAGCTGCAAACACCAACAATTTAATTAATCTGGCCTAGAATCTTGGAAAGAGTAACCTTTACATTTTACGAAACACTAGAAATGACTCACGAAATCGTAATAACACGATTGCAAACAAATCACGAATCCTAACCGGATGGCCCAGTGCTTCTCGCATTGGCTTGTGAGTTAAGGACTCGCCTGCCAAGGGTTCAAACCCCGACCCTAGAAGGAGTTGTAACGTAGCAGACAAAACCTGTAGCTACCGATACCAATTAGTCTGTCAGAGCTGAGGTGGCGACACAATACAGAGAGCAATGGGGGTAATGTACTGAGAAAACAATGGCCACAGTCAACAACATATCGAGGTCTATACAAGCAAAAGACTGTTGCTTACACGACGGACGACTTTCACGGCAGCAGCAGTGTCGAGATCATCAGCGGCTGTGGCGACAGCATCAGCAGTGGCTGCATCAGCAGTGACAACATCAGCGGTGGCTGCACCAACAGTGACAACATCAGTAGTGACAGCATCAACAGTGGCTGCATCAACAGTGACAGCATCAGCAGTGGCTGCATCAACAGTAACAACATCAGTAGTGACAGCATCAACAGTGACAACATCAGTGGTGGGAGCATCAACAGTGACAACATCAGTGGTGGGAGCATCAACAGTGACAACATCAGTAGTGACAGCATCAACAGTAACAACATCAGTGGTGGGAGCATCAACAGTGACAACATCAGTAGTGACAGCATCAACAGTGACAGAACCAGCAGTAGCTGCATCAACAGTGACAGCATCAGCGGTGAGAGCATCAACAGTGACAACATCAGAGGTGACAGCATCAACAGTTGCTGCATCAACAGTTGCTGCATCAACAGTGACAGCATCAGCAGTGGCAGGATCATCAGTGACAGCATCAACAGTGGCAGGATCAACAGTGACAGCATCATCAGTGGCTGCATCAACAGTGACAGCATCAGCAGTGGCAGGATCAACAGTGACAGCATCAACAGTGGCTGCATCAACAGTGACAGCATCAGCAGTGGCTGCATCAACAGTGACAGCATCAACAGTGACAGCATCAGCAGTGGCAGCATCAACAGTGACAACATCAGTGGTGGCAGCATCAACACTGACAACATCAGTGGTGACAGCATCAACAGTGACAGAACCAGCAGTGGCTGCATCAACAGTGGCTGCATCAAAAGTGACAGCATCAGCGGTGACAGCATCAACAGTGACAACATCAGTGGTGACAGCATCAACAGTGGCTGCATCAAGAGTGACAGCATCAGCAGTGGCAGAATCAACAGTGACAGCATCAGCAGTGGCAGCATCAACAGTGACAGCATCAACAGTGGCTGCATCAAGAGTGACAGCATCAGCAGTGGCAGCATCAACACTGACAGCATCAGCATTGAGAGAATCAACAGTGACAGTAGTTAATGAATTTATCTCTGTGTTCAATGGCAGAATCATCAGAAACAGCAATATCAACAGCACCACAAACAGCAGCACCACCAACAGCAGCACCACCAACAGCAGCACCACCAACAGCAGCACCATCAACAGCAGCACCACAAACAGCGGCACCACCAACAGCAGCACCGCCAACAGCAGCACCATCAAAAGCAGCACCACCAACAGCAGCACCGCCAACACCAGCACCATCAACAGCAGCACCATCAACAGCAGCACCACCAACAGCAGCACCACCAACAGCAGCACCACCAACAATAGCACCACCAACAGCAGCACCACCAACAGCAGCACCACCAACAGCAGCACCATCAACAGCAGCACCACCAACAGCAGCACCACCAACAGCAGCACCACCAACAGCAGCACCACCACCAACAGAAGCACCACCAACAGAAGCACCATCAACAGCAGCACCACCAACAGCAGCACCACCAACAGCAGCACAAGCAACAGCAGCACCACCAACAGCAGCACCATCAACAGCAGCACCACCAACAGCAGCACCACCAACAGCAGCACCACCAACAGCAGCACCACCACCAACAGAAGCACCACCAACAGAAGCACCATCAACAGCAGCACCACCAACAGCAGCACCACCAACAGCAGCACCACCACCAACAGAAGCACCACCAACAGAAGCACCATCAACAGCAGCACCACCAACAGCAGCACCACCAACAGCAGCACAAGCAACAGCAGCACCACCAACAGCAGCACCATCAACAGCAGCACCATCAACAGCAGCACCACCAACAGCAGCACCACCAACAGCAGCACCACCACCAACAGAAGCACCACCAACAGCAGCACCATCAACAGCAGCACCACCAACAGCAGCACCACCAACAGCAGCACAAGCAACAATGGTGACAACACAACAGCAATGTTAGAAGCAGGAGCGGCATCAGTAGCATCAGTACTAGCGTCAGCAGTAGCAGCAGCGTCAGCAGCAGCACCAGCGTGAAAAAGCACCAGCGTCAGCAGCAACAGCATCAGCGTCAGCACCAACAGCATCAGCGGCAGCAGCAACAGCATCACCAGCGTATATCTTGTTTTCATGACTCACTAAATCGTAATAACACGACTGCAAACAAACCACGGAACGGGTGGGGTTAGAACCCATGGCGAGTGAATCGTGAAACTCCTGGCCAGTGCGTTAGCCACTGGGCCAACTGTCTACAATAAGATTCGTCCAACTAGGTATATTTATACACCATAGAGAGGTTAGCATAGGCTAACTTCCCTATGGTCACAGTGATGGCCCATGCTAACCTCCCTACGGTGTATAAATATACCTAATTGGGTGAATATTATTGTATCCAGCTGGCCCAGTGGCTTACGCACTGGCCTGCAGTTTTACGACTCGCTTGCCATTGTTTCTAACCCCACCCGCACCCTGGTTTACATCCTGTTTGCAAGCAATGATGAAGCAGTCAATGCTTGCATACAATTAGCAGGATGATAAATCAGGTTTACTTTGCGTGACATACGTTAGCAAACTACAGACTATAAACATGTAGTCACAAACCGCTTACAGATGCACATAAACGAGGAATTAATTAGACATTCGTTAAGGGTAAACAATAAATTAATCAGAGACTCCCAGGGGTGAGCCACACGTAAATAACGGCTAACGAGGCCAGATAAACAGGAATCTCCATGAAGATTATTTCACAAAGTCACTCGTAAATTGCCAACCAAAACATCCCCAAAAAAGGATGAGCTGGGAATGAATTGCGGGCACGTTAAAAACGTTCTATTGCGAAAAAATGAATGAGCGTGATTGTGTGTGTGTGTGTGTGTGTGTATGTGTGTGTGTGTTCTCACCTAGTTGTGGTTGCAGTGGTTGATTCACAGCTCCTGGCCCCGTGTGTGTGTGTGTGTTTGCGAGCGTGTACTTACCTCACCTATTTGTATTCTCCAATTTGTACTTGCAGGGTTCGAATCTCAGCTCCTAGCTCCACTTCTCAAATTGCTGCTACTGCGTTCACTATCTTTCCTAAACCCTTCTTGTTCATCTGCGTTCCTGCTCTCTTTCTTACCCTTAATTCTTAAAGTAATAACTTTTCCATATACCTTAATAGGTAAACTCAAAGGACTTAATCCCCAATACTATTTACACTCTCTGTTACCCCCTTTTCCTTTACACAAAAGAAACTATGCACTATCTCTGCCAGTCCTTAGATACCTTCCCCTCTTTCATGCTTTTATTGAATAAATGCACCAACCACTCTAAAACGATATCCCCTGCTTTTAGAATTTCTGTTTTGATTCCGTCAGCCCCAGTTGCTTTACCCCCTTTCATTTTACCCACTGCCTCACGCACCTCCCCAACACTCACATCTGGGTCTTCCTCACTCCTAATAGTCGTTATAACTCTCTTCTTAATGCATGAAATCACTGCCTCTCTCTCTTCAACATTTAAGAGTTTCTCAAAATATTCCCTCCATCTTTCCAATACCCTCACATCCCCATCTAATAACTCCCCTTTTTGTTTTTAACTGTTAAATCCGTTTGTTCCCAACGCTTTCTCAACTTATTAATCTCACTCCAAAACTTTTTCTTATTTTCAGCAGAATTTGTTGGCTAAACCTCACCCATTTGTTTTCCTGTTACACTACCTCACCACTCTCTTATCCTTCTTTTTACTCTCCATTTACTCTACCTTTCTTAAATCACTTCTAATTTGTTAAAAAAAAACTCTTATATCTTAGAGCTTTATCCTGTATCTTTCTCTTTACCACGTCATTCCACCAATTGTAAAAAAATGGTGAATTTTCAAGCACTTTCGTGACTTCTCATGAAAGTGCGGTCAGAACATACAGGAGGAGAATGAAATAGCTGGAGCCATGCCTGAGCCTTACTGGTGCGCCCGGGCCTAGAAAGAACATGGCTTGTAACCAGGCTACCTAACTTCTTGTGGCATCTGTGGTTGAGTGGTCTAAAGGATCACTTGGGGAGCTATGCTATTCCCAAGACGTGATTTTGAATCCTCCTGACTGTGATCATTATCCTCCGTTTGTTTCTGCACGGTGCATATATGTAAATGAATAGTTCAGAGAACCGACGAGTTGGTAAATTAGACACATGCCTCCCTTCTTACCTGTGCATATTCGTTTTTGGCTCTTTGGCTAATCTCTTTATTTTCCTGGGTCCTTTGTCTTCTGTACTTTTTCTATTCTCTAGTGCACTTAGTTTTTGCCTCCCTATACCTTTGTGTGAACCAAGGACTCGTTCTGGTCTTCCCATTACTGCTGTTTTCCTTGGGAACAAACCTCTCCTTTGCCTCTTTGCATTTTGTTGTCACATATTCCATCATTTCTTTTACTGGTTTTCCTGCCAATTCTCTCTCCCACTGAACGTCTTGTAGGAAGTTCCTCATGCCTGTATAGTCTTCCCTTTTGTAGTTTCGTTTTTCCCTTCCTATTCCTTTTCCCCTCTCCACTTGTAGCTCAACTATATAATCAAAACACAGAACCAAATGATCACCAGCTCCAAGGGGCCTTTCATATGTGATATCCTCGATGTCCGAACTACTCAAGGTGAATACTAGGTCCAGTCTTGCTGGATCATCCTCACCTCTCTCTCTGGTAGTGTCTCTAACATGTTGATGCATGAGGTTTCCCAGTACCACATACATCATCTTGGCTCTCCATGATTCAGGACCCTCATGGGGCTCCAGGTTTTCCCAATCTTCTTGTGATTGAAATCACCCATAACTAGTAACTTTGCTCTCCCCATGTTGGCTCTTCTGGCCACCTCAGCTAGTGTGTCTACTATTGCTCTGTTGCTCTCGTCGTATTCTTCTCTTGGCCTCCTGCAGTTCTGTGGCGGGTTGTACATTACAGCAATTACAACCTTATGGCCCTCAGACTGGATTGTTCCTACTATGAAGTCCCTTTCGCCCATTCCATCCATTTCTTCCATTCCTCAAATCCCCACCAGTTCTTAATGAGCAGTGCAACTCCTCATCCCCCTCTGCTCCCTCTATCTTTCCTGAGGATTTGATATCCGGGTGGAAAGATTGCATCTGTTATCATCCTGGTGAGTTTCGTTTCTGTGAGTGCTATTATGTCTGGGGATGTCTCCTTTAATCTTTCATGCCACTCCTCACATTTATTTGTTATTCCATCTGCATTTGTATACCAAACCTTCAACTTCTTTTCTAAAACCGTAGTCTGGGGGGTACGTTGGGGTTGGGAAAGTGGGAGACCTGATGAGGAACTATGGGTGGTTGGTGTGAAGGTGGAGTTTGTAATGAGGTGGATGTGTGTTGTGTGTGTGTGTGTGTGTGTGTGTGTGTGTATGTGTGTGTGTGTGTGTGTGTGTGTGTGTGTGTGTGTGTGTGTAGTCACCTATTTGTGGTTGCAGGGGTCGATTCATAGCCCCTGGCCTCACCGCTTCACTGATTGCTACTAGGTCTCTCTCCCTGCTCCATGAGCTTTATCAAACCTCGTCCTAAAACTATGTATGGTTCTTGTCGCCACTACGTCAATTTCTAGGCTATTCCACTTCCTGACAACTCCATGACTGAAGAAATACTTCGTAACATCCCTTTAACTCATAGGAGTCTTCAATTTCCAATTGTGACCCCTTGTTTCTGTGTCCCCTCTCTGGAGCATCCTGTCTTTGTCCACTTTGTCAATTCCACGCAGTATTTTATGTCATTATGGTGTCTCCCCTAACCCTCCTGTTCTCCAGTGTCGTCAGGCTGATTTTCCTTAACCTTTTCTCGTAGGACAATCCCCTTAGCTCTGGGATTAGTCTTGTTGCAAACCTTTGCACTTTCTCTAATTTCTTGACGTGCTTAGCCAGGTGTGGGTTCCAAACTGGTGCTGCATACTCCAGTATGGGCCTGATGTACACGGTGTACAGAGTCTTGAACGATTCCTTATTAAGGTATCAGAACGCTATTCTTAGGTTTGCCAGGCGCCTATTTGCTGCAGCAGTTATCTGGTTGATGTGCGCCTCAGGAGATGTGCTCGGTATTATACTCACCCCAAGATCTTTTTCCTTGAGTGAGGTTTACCACCTAGACTATACTCTGTTCTTCATGACTTTGCATTTGGCGGGGTTAAATTCGAGGAGCCAGTTACTGGACCACGTGTCCAGGCTGTCCAGGTTTCTTTGTAGTCCTGCCTGATCCTCATCCAATTTAATTCTCCTCGCTAACTTCACATCATCTGCAAACAAGGACACTTCTGAGTCTATCCCTTCCGTTATGTCATTCACATATACCAAAAACAGCACAGGTCCCAGGACTGACCCCTGTGGAACCCCGCTCGTCACAGACGCCCACTGATACCTCAGCACGTACCATTACTCGTCGTTGCCTCCCTGTCAGAAATTCTCTGATCCATTGCAGTGCCTTTCCTGTTATGTGTGTGTGTTAGTTAATTACCATTGTGTGTGTGTGTGTGTGTGTGTGTGTGTGTGTGTGTGTGTGTGTCTGTGTGTGTGTGCAGAACAACCACCGTAAAAATTAGTAGAATTCCAAGCACTTTCATGATTTCTTATATTATGAAGGAACTGTAAAAATAATTCAACAGAAAGCATATAAGGATAAGACAACACATTACAGTTACCTTACAACACCTGACTTTTTATGATGATGTAAGAAACACAGCTTATATTCTACCCAAGCATTAAGGATTTAATATGTCTAATGTATCTTAATTTTTTCCCAAATTTTATTAATTATAAATGAATCCAATTTGTATAACCCAAAAGCAATATTCATAATATTTGAAAAATATGTTTTATGAAACTTATTATATTCCTCTCGACCATAGCCTTATTAGATACAATTTTTTAAAATGAATTGTATGGTTAAAATCTCTCACATGAATAAACAGAGCATTAGAATCGTGTCCACTTCTAATGCTATATTTATGCTATATTAATTTTTTTTCAAGACTTATATCAGTTTGACCATAATAAACTTTATCACATATTTTACAAGGAATCTTGTAGGCACAACCGACAGAATTTCTGGGGAAATTTTTATAATTTTTTTTTTACTGTATCAAGATTTTTAAATACAACTTTGATATTAAAACTCTTAAGTAAAGAAGGCATAGCAATCAAGTTTTCATGGTAAGGGAGAACCAATATATTTTTAATTGATTGTCTCTTTTTGGATTGTAAAGAGTTTTAAAAGATTTATCAATTACGTTTCTTGGGTATGTTAGATCATTAGCTATTTCATAAATTTTCTGTAAATTTTAAATTTTAAATCATGATTCCCTTTAATAATTATAACATCTAGAGAAGGCAGTGAGTTATTTTGTTCGAATTCAATACTAAAATTTATGGAATGAGCTAGATTATTTAATTTAACTAGGAAATAGTTTATATCTATGTTCTTAGGCATAAGACATAAAATTCATTAACATATCTATACCACTTAGCTCTATTTGGAAGGAATTTGTTAAGCAATCTTCTTTCAAAATATTCCATATACAAATTACTAATTACAGGTGAGAGAGGATTTCCCATTGCCATACCAAACTTCTGAGTGCAAAACTCGTCATTAAACACAAACTTTACATCAACAATACAAAGTTTAATAGGTTTAATGATAGTAGGTACTAGCAATGGTAAATCGTAATTAATATGTTCTTCAGATAGAAAACTTAGGGTAATGTACTTTTGTAGTAATGTCAAATGGTTAAGAGTAGTAGTGGATATATGAGCAAACATTAGAGGCCTTCCTATATACCGTAAACTTAAACATTCTGTCAACCCGGTGGATAAGAACATCTATGAATGGAAGTTTAGATTCCACTTCTTTCTCCACAATGAATTTAATAGAGGGGACAAGAGCATCAAGTCTCGGTAAAAATGTGTCCAGGTCCATATAATTCGGCCAAAAACAAGATGTCATCCACATATCTGACACTTAGCTTCACGGGGCAGGATATCTTTCAATAGCTTAGCCTCAAAAAACTCCATATACAGATTGCTCAATAGGGGAGACACTGGATTTCTCATAGCCAATCCGTGCCTTTGAGTGTAATATTCCCTCTCTTCAAACTCAAACTTGCAATCAACCTCACACAAGTTAATCAACTCAGTAATAGTGTTCTTATTGAATGGTATGGGCGACTCATCTAATTCTTTTTCCAGATAAAAGATCGGCGACAGGAACTCGGTGAACAACGCTGTGACGTCAAAACTTATTAGTGTAAAATCCTTAGACATGTTAACATTTTGTAATTTGTCAATGAGGTCAACGTTGTTTTTTATGAGAGCTTCAAAGATGTTCCCGAACACTGAAGTTAATATTTTGATCAACCATTTTGACAGTACATATGTCAGCGACCATACCAAAGCTAATAATAGGTCTCGCTGGGAAAACCTAGCTTGTGGGTTTTAATCAAACTGTACATATAAAGGAGTGTCGCCGGCCTAGGTGATAACTGTTTAATCAATTCCTCGTTACCTATCAGTAAGGTTCTAAACTTACTATTATACGGGTCCAAAGGATTCTTAAGGGGAGCATAAATTTCCCTGTCTTCTAATAACACGTTCATTTTTCCGCTATAATCTACCTTGTCAATAATTACTATTGCATTTGTCTGCTTTCGTAAGGCGAAGTCCAGGATCTTTCCTGAATTCATGGTATGACTTAATAAGACTCACGAAATCGTAATTACACGATTGCAAACAAACCATACCACGGGCGGGGTTAGAACCCGCGGTCAGAGAGTCATGAAACTCCAGACCGTGATCAGAGTAGTGCCTATGCTAACCTTCCTATGGTGTATAAATATACCTAGTTGGATGAATCTTATTGTAGCCAGCTGGCCCAGTGGCTAGCGCGTCGGTCTCCAGTTTTATGACTCTGATCGCGGGTTCTAACCCTCCCGTGGTATGGTATGGCAAGGTCAATATAATTAGTACCCCCACTATTAGGTGCGAAACTTAACCCATATCCGAGCGCTGTCTATTGGTCCCGGTTAAGCTCAATACTCGGCAGGTTAATAGCGAAATAAATATCCATAAGAACACTCCAACTGATAACACCTCGGGTAAGTTACCTTTGCTACACAGAAACAAATATTCAATAAATGTGAAACAGAGCACAGCAAACTGGCCTATGTGTTCTAATGTACTAACAGGTGTTGGGCCGGGAGGCATGATTATGGTGGTGTGGTAGTGGTGGAGGTGGTGTGGTGGAGGTGGTGTGGTGGAGGTGGTGTGGTGGAGGTGGTGTGGTAGTGGTGGTATGGTGGTGGTAGTGTGGTGGTGGTGGTGTGGTGGTGGTGGTGTGGTAGTCGTGGTGTAGGTGGTGGTGGCGGTGGTGTGGTGGAGGCGGTGTGGTAGTGGTGGTATGGTGGTGGAGGTGGTGGTGGTGGTGGTGTGGTGGTGGTGGTGTTGATGGTGGTGGTTGTGTGGTGGTGATGGTGGTGGTAGTGTGGTGGTGATGGAGGTCATGGTGGTGGTGGTGGTGTAGGTGATGGTGATGGTGGTGGTGGTGGTGGTAGTGTAGGCTGTGCAGGCCCAGATACTATAAGATAATTTCTAAAGTCTTGGGAAACTGGAGAACATACACTTTAATCCGGAGAAGGGAAGATCAGCTTTAATTCTTTGAATTAAAATGTCTCCATGTTTACCAAAACATCCCCGTGGTGTGACACACCATGACACGTTATGGACACTTGCAGATAAAAACAATTAGAACCGAAAATAAAGTGTTTTCGCCAATCCACATAAACACTGGGAAACTTAAAATTGTCATAAAATAGCAATTTAAAATATTTCAAAGTGACTGAAATATTTTACATGTAAGTTTTTCCTCACTCTGAAAAAAAATATATTCATCGTATATCATTTTTTGTGATTGTAGATACATTTTTTTTTTACCAGTAGTTAGACTGTTGGGTTTAGTCCTGACTCTTTCTCTTCTACTTCAGTTCTTCCTCTCACCGGCTATTCTTCTTCTGTCCCCACTTCCCCCTCGCCCCTAGTGGGTCCTTACCTGAGAGTCTGAACTAACTAACTAGCGATACATTTATATTTCTGGTATTAATGCTTGAAACAAATGAGTATTTCTTTGTTGTTGTAAAGAAAATATAATATTAACACTTTTAATGGTTAATAAATTGTACACATATTTTTATATGTTATAATATTCACACTTGGGAGATTCTGATGCCTAAACCAAGCCATTAATACCACACTCAAATATTCACCAGATAAAACCATTAATGAAAGAAATTAGTGATAATATTTATATATAATGTAGTAAGGGAGCGAGTAAACGTAAATATAATGAAAGGGGATATAAAAGAGGATTACTTAGCATGACTCATTATAGAGTGAACTCACCAGCAACCAACACAGCTGCAACGAAGCAAAATTGTATCACCAAATGCCTCAGTAACCTCAGCTTCATCGTGGCGGTGGCCTAGAATTTTTCAAAGTCACACTTCTCAGGTTATATATATATATATTTTTTTTTCTAATTTCTATTATCCCCTGGTGATGCAGCACGACACAGCCCCCCTCCCCGTCACCACCGCAACTCTCCCCAACACCACACCGATATCACGATAGCCAACACCGCTCCCTCCCCGCAATCCCAGAGGCTTCAAGCGAGATCGCCGGAAGACGAGTGAGAGCGAGTCGCGTCCTCTCCCACAGTAGTCTGCAGCCACACTGAGGTCTGGCTCGCTAGGGGAGCTTCATCCCCGCTCCAACACCACCATCCAGCCTCACCAAACCCCTCCCCATCAAGCTAATACACCACATCACCCACACCCTCCTCACCAACTCTCCACCAATACTCCTCTGCCTCTCCATCTGGCTGCCAACAACTCCAACTACAAAGTTGTGGTACATTATGAAAATTAACATGAAAAACACTATCAGCGTTTTAAATAACAGCAGCATAAACACCAGGAACATCAACACCAGGGGCATCAACACTATTAACATCAACACCACAAACATCAACACTAGGAACATCAACACCATGAACATCAACACCAGGAACATCAACACCATGAATATCAACACTAGGAACATCAACACCAGGAACATCAATACCATGAACATCAACACCAGGAACATCAACACCAGGAACATCAACACTAGGAACATCAACACTAGGAACATCAACACCAGGAACATCAACACCAGGAACATCAACACCAGGGGCATCAACACTATTAACATCAACACCACAAACATCAACACTAGGAACATCAACACCATGAACATCAACACCAAGAACATCAACACCATGAACATCAACACTAGGAACATCAACACCAGGAACATCAATACCATGAACATCAACACCAGGAACATCAACACCATGAACATCAACACTAGGAACATCAACACTAGGAACATCAACATTAGGAACATCAACACCAGGAACATCAACACCAAGAACATCAACACCAGGAACATCAACACCATGAACATCAACACCAGGAACATCAACACTAGGAACATCAACACTACGAACATCAACATGAACATCAACACCAGGAACATCAACACTAGGAAAATCAACACTAGGAACATCAATACCAGGAACATCAACACCAAGACCATCGACACTAGGAACATCAACACCAGGAACATCATCACTAGGAACATCAACACCAGGAACATCAACACTAGGAACATCAACAACATGAACATCAACACCAATAACATCAACACTAGGAAAATCAATACTAGGAACATCAATACCAGGAACATCAACATCAAGACCATCAACACTAGGAACATCAACTCCAGGAACATCAACACTAGGAACATCAACATCAGGAACATCAACACTAGGAAAATCAACACATGAACATCAACACCAGCAACACCAACACCAGGAACATCAACATTAGAAATATCAACACTAGGAACATCAACATCAGGAACATCAACACCAGGAAAATCAACACTAGGAACATCTACACAAGGAACATCAACACCAAGAACATTACCACCAGAAACATCAACACTAGGAAAATCAACACTAGGAACATCAATACTAGGAACATCAACACCAATACCATCAACACTATTAACATCACCACCAGGAACATCATCACTAGGAACATAAACACCATGAACATCAACACCAGAAACATCCACACAAGAAACATCAACACTAGGAACATCAACACTAGGAACATCAACACTAGGAACATCAACACTAGGAACATCAACACCAGGAACATCAACACCAAGAACATCAACACCAGGAACATCAACACTATGAACATCAACACCAGAAACATCAACACTAGGAACATCAATACCAGGAACATCAACACCAAGACCAGCAACACTAGGAACATCAACACCAGGAACATCAACAGTAGGAACATCAACACCATGAACATCCACACAAGAAACATCAACACTAGGAACATCAACACTAGGAACACCAACACTAGGAACATCAACACTAGGAATATCAACACCAGGAACATCAACACCAAGAACATCAACACCAGGAACATCAACACTATGAACATCAACACCAGAAACATCAACACTAGGAACATCATTACCAGGAACATCAACACCAAGACCAGCAACACTAGGAACATCAACACCAGGAACATCAACAGTAGGAACATCAACACCATGAACATCCACACAAGAAACATCAACACTAGGAACATCAACACTAGGAACACCAACACTAGGAACATCAACACTAGGAACATCAACACCAGGAACATCAATACCAAGAACATCAACACCAGGAAAATCAACACCATGAAAATCAACACCAGCAACATCAACATTAGGAATATCAACACTAGGAACATCATCATGAACATCAACACCAGGAAAATCAACACTAGGAACATCAACACCAGGAACATCAACACCAAGAACATCAACACCAGGAACATCAACGCCAGGAACATCAACACCATGAACATCAACACCAGCAACATCAACACCAGGAACATCAACATTAGAAATATCAACACTAGGAACATCAACATCAGGAACATGAACACCAAGAACATCAACACCAGGAACATCAACACTAGGAAAATCAACACTAGGAACATCAATACTAGGAACATCAACACCAAGACCATCAACACTATTAACATCACCACCAGGAACATCAACACTAGGAACATCAACACCATGAACATCAACACCAGGAACATCAACACTAGGAAAATCAACACCATGAACATCAACACCAGGAACATCAACACCAGGAACATCAACACCAGACACATCATCACCAAGAACAAGACCATTAATATCAACGCCAGGAACATCAACACCAGGAACATCAACACCTACAGCAGTATCGGTAGGAACACCAAAACCGAAAACATCAACAACAGTAGTAGCATTAACATCATTATCAACATCAGCAGCATCAACGCAGGGAATATCAACTCCACCAGCATCAACGTCAGCACCAGCATCAACGTCAGCACCGGCAGCAACGTCAGCACAGGTATCAACGCCAGCACCAGCATAAGCACCACTATCATCAACGCCAGTATAAACACCATAAGCAGCTACACCAAATGCATTAACATTAGGAGCATCAACACTAGGGGCATTAAAAAGAGCATCAATACAATCTGTAACACCAGCAACTACAACACCAGCAATCACAGTGGAGTAAACACCAGCATCAATGCGAGCAGAATCAACTACATCAGCTTCAGTACTTTCAGCATTCATAAAAATCAAAACCTGCATCATCAACACCATCAGCATCAACACCAACACCAAGCTTCATTAATTCTAGCATCATCAAGACTAACACCAAGCAACATCAATATCAAGAGCATCAACACGAGCCGCTTCAACATCAGTTGTTTCAACATCAGCATCATCAACATCAGTATCTTGAACGCTTACATTATCAACAGCAGCAGCATCAATAACACCATCAACACTAACATTAACACAAGCTACATCAACACCAGTAGCATCAACACGTACAGTATCAAAACCAGCAGTATCAACACCAACAGCATATACACAATCACCATCAACACCTGCAGTATCACCACCCGTTGCATCAACACCTGTAGCATCAACAGTAGCAGCATCAACAACCGTGGTATCAACATCTGCAGCATCAACACTAGCAGCACCAACATCCGTAGTATCAACACGTGCAATAACATCAACACCAGTAGTATCAACAGCAGCAGCTCCCCACTTGGAGCGTCAATACTAGTAGCATCATTACTAACAGAATCAATACCACCAGCTCTCCGCTACACTACAATCAGCATTATTTCTAGCTGAGGCAATAGCATCATCTACACCAACAGCATCCTCCGCAAATCCCAATCCTCAACATAAATAGCATCAACACCAGTGGTATCAACACCTGTAGCATCGACACCAGCAGTGAATCGCCAGCAACACAAGCATCAACATCAGCAACATTAACAGCAACAGGATATATACCAGTTGTACTAACATAAACAACATTAACTACAGCAGCATCAACAACAACAACATTGACACGAGCACTATCACCATCAAAAGCATCTTCACTTGCTGCATCAACTCTAGGATCTACAACAACAACAACAGCATCTTCTTCATTAACACTGCATCAACATTACTTACAACAACACCAGCAGAATCTACATTACAACAGCAGCATCTTTTCACCATCTTCTTCAACATTTGCATCATCAACGCAAGCAGTATCTACACCAGAAGTATCCACACCACGAACATTAACGACCACGGTGTAATAGCGCACAACATGCGTGATAAAGGAATAACAGGAAAAGGTGATAGATGGATCTATAACTTCCTATCAAATAGAATACAAAGAGTAACCGTAAACAGAGTAAAGTCTCAGGCGGCTACAGTGAAAAGCTCTGTTCCACAAACCACTGTACTTACTCCCATACTGTGTCTCATGCTTATATCTGACGAAGAGATGTAAGCCAAAGCTTCCATGCGGATGACACCCGAATTGCCATGACAGTGTCCTCCATCGAAGACACCGCAAGACTCCAAGCAGACATCAACCAAATCTTAAAATGGGCTGCAGGAAACAATATAAAGTTCAATGAAGATAAATTTCAACTACTCAGATATGGAAAACTTGTGGAAATTAAAACTTTATCAGGTATAAAATAAATTCTAACCACACAGTAGAGCGAAAAACTAATTTGAAGGACATGGGAGTGATAATGTCAGAGGATCTCACCTTCAAAGACCACAACAATGTATCTACTTCATCTGCTAGAAAAATGATAGAATGGATAATGAGAACCTTCAAAATTAGGGACGCCAAGCCCATGATGATTCTCTTCAAATCGCTTGTTCTCTCTAGGCTGGAATACTGCTGTACACTATCTACCCCCTTCAAGGCAGGCGAAATTGATGACCTGGAGAATTTACAGAGAACTTTCACGGCACACATAAGTATGATAAAGCACCTAAATTAGTGGGAACGGTTGAAGTCCCTTAATTTGTATTCCCTGGAATGCAGGCGAGAGAGATACATGATAATATAAACTTAGAAAATCCTAGAGGGTTTAGTACCAAACCTGCACACGAAAATCACTCCCTACGAAAGCAAAAGACTCGGCAGGAGATGCAACATTCCCCCAATAAAAAGCAGGGGCGCCACGTTTGCATTAAGAAACAACACAATACGTGTCAGGGACCCAAGACTGTTCAACTACCTCCCAGCATACATAAAGGGGATTACCAATAGACCCCTGGCTGTCTTCAAGAAGGTGCTGAACAGATACCTAAAGTCAGTACCTGATCAGCTGGGCTGTGGTTCTTATGTCAGTTTATGTGTGGCCCGCAGTTGATCGTGTTTATGTGTGGCCAGCCTAGTTGATCAGACCCTGATCCACCATGAGGTCTGGTCTCAGACCCTTTCCAGGTATACTCCTGTATACGCCAACTGTGAATTATTATTATTATTATTATTATTATTATTATTATTATTAGTATGGGAAAAATTACCTGCATGAGGTTTACAGGGCATTGCCTTAATTATAATGTACAAGTAATTTGGGTGAGATAAGTAGGACTTAAGTCACAGCAGGTCACTGAACTGTAACTCCCTCGATGCCCACTTCTTCACCACTCTCGCAAAACGCTAGACCTGACATTATATTAATAATTATAATATTAAAACCAGATACTCTAGTAAGTTAAAGTTGTGGGCTGCATAGGATTAGGCTTGCTGGGTACACAAAATATAATTGGTATTAGCAATTACCTTTTAATTACTGTAGATGGATCACACCACAACACTTGCCTAACACTTAGACCCTATGCTGGCTAACTAGAAATCTAAATGCAAGAACTAATGGTGCACTTCCCTAATCTTCCACCATCCACATGTAATTCTTAAGGTCCCGCAAATTTCCTGTCCCAATTCTTCAGCAGGGGACATTAACACGGGTTCCTAATTACAAATTCAGACCGAAAAACCCCAATTGACCTTCGCAAATGCCTGATTACATTGCACAATTCACTCCAGTGTTCACACATTAAATTCAATATGGCGTCTCCACCGGCGTCACTCCGCAGCTCTTCTACACCCCCCCTTCACTTAAAATTCCTCGAAGGATCCAAATAGCATCACATTTTAATACACACTTATTATGATATTTATTTATATGTTCTATGTGGAGTTTACCTGGAGAGGGTTTCAGGGGTCAACGCCCCCGCGGCTCGGTCTGAGACCAGGCCTCGTGGTGGAGCAGGATCTGATCAACCAGGCTGTTACTGCTGGCCGCACATAAACCGACGAACGAACCACAACCCGGCTGGTCAGGTATTGACTTTAGGTGCCTGTCCAGTGCCTTCTTGAAAACAGCCAGGGGTCTATTGGTAATCCCCTTTATGTATGCTGGGAGGCAGTTGAACAGTCTTCGGCCCTGGACACTTATTGTGTTTTCTCTCAGTGTACTCATGGCACCCCTGCTTTTCATTGGGGAATGTTGCATCTCGCGCCGAGTCTTTTGCTTTCATAGGGAGTGATTTTCGTGTGCAAGTTTGGTACTAATCCCTCTAGGATTTTCCAAATGTATATTATCATGTATCTCTCTCGCCTGTGCTCCAGGGAATACAGATCAAGGGCCTTCAACCGTTCCCAGTAATTTAGGTGCCTTATCGTACTTATGTGTGCTGTGAAAGTTCTTTGTACACTCTCCAGGTCAGCAATTTTCCCTGCCTTGAAGGGGGCAGTTAGTGTACAACAGTATTCCAGCCTAGAGAGAACAAGTGATTTGAAGAGAATCATCATGGACTTTGAGTCCCTAGTTTTGAAGGTTCTCAATATCCATCCTATCATTTTCCTAGCAGACACGGTAGATACATTGTTGTGGTCTTTGAAGGCGAGATCCTCTGACATTATCACTCCCAGGTCCTTCATATTACTTTTTCGCTCTATTGTATGGTTAGAATTTGTCGTATACTCTGATACAATTTTAATTTCCAAAAGTTTTCCACATCTGAGTAGTCGAAATTTCTCTTCATTGAACTTCATATTGTTTTGAGTGGCCCATTTGAAGATTTGGCTTATGTCCGCTTGGAATCTTTCGGTCTCTTCGATGGAGGACAATTATGTAAAAAAAAAAATCCACACTAACAATATCTACACCAGCAGCACCTACGCCACGAACATCAACGCCAACAATATGTTCACCAGCTGTATCCACACCATGAACATCAACACCAACAATATCTTCACCAGCTGTATCCACACCATGAACATCACCACCAACAATATCTTCACCAGCTGTATCCGCACCATGAACATCAACGCCAACAATATCTTCAGCAGTATCCACACCATGAACATCAACACCAACAATATCTTCACCAGCTGTATCCACACCATGAACATCAACACCAACAATATCTTCACCAGCAGTATCCACAAAATGAACATCAACACCAACAATATCTTCACCAGCTGTATCCACACCATGAACATCAACACCAACAATATCTTCACCAGCTGTATCCGCACCATGAATATCAACGCCAACAATATCTTCAGCAGAATCCACACCATGAACATCAACACCAACAATATCTTCACCATCTGTATCCACACCATGAACATCAACACCAACAATATCTTCACCAGCAGTATCCACACCATGAACATCAACACCAACAATATCTTCACCAGCTGTATCCACACCATGAACATCAACACCAACAATATCTTCACCAGCAGTATCCACACCATGAACATCAACACCAACAATATCTTCACCAGCAGTATCCACACCATGAACATCAACACCAACAATATCTTCACCAGCTGTATCCACACCATGAACATCAACACCAACAATATCTTCACCAGCAGTATCCACACCATGAACATCAACACCAACAATATCTTCACCAGCAGTATCCACACCATGAACATCAACACCAACAATATCTTCACCAGCTGTATCCACACCATGAACATCAACAGTAACAATATCTTCAGCAGTATCCACACAATGAACATCAACACCAACAATATCTTCACCAGTTGTATCCACACCATGAACATCAACACCAACAATATCTTCACCAGCTGTATCCACACCACCAACATCAACATTTACAGCATGTGAAGGGCCAGTATCACTCCCACAGTAATGCATCACCACAAACAATTACATACATGTGTTATAGTCGCTGTGGGCCGAGAGAGGTAAATCTTGTCCCTAACACCGACATATTTCGAGAGATAAATACAAGCAGGAATAAACCACATAGGAAATTGTTTTCCAGTCCTTCCTCAGTATTTTCCAGTCTTGTAGGTCTGATGTGTCTGCTTTAACTGGTTTCAGTGTGTGTATGTGTGTGTATACATCTGTGTGTTTTGTATGTGTTTGCGTGTGTCTTAACGTACATGTAATCACATATATGTGGTTGCAGAGGTTGAATCTTAGCTCCTGGTCCAGTTTCTCAACTTGCCGCTAGCCAGATTAACTCCCTCCTAGCCTAGTGTGTCTTGTTTTGCCTTCTCTTAAAACTGTGTATGAATCCTGCCTTCACCACTTCTTCGTCGAATCCATTCAACTTCCTGATCGACCTTAGAATGAAGAAAAATGTAATGACATCTCTGTGACTTACCTGTACTTTTTAACTTACTACATTAGCCATGAATACCTGCTTCCCATCTATCACGTAGTCTATCCCTATCTCCCATATTAATTCCTATGAATATTTGAGTATTTTGATTGTAGTAATCACGTTTTCCCTGGTTCTTCTTCTCCTTACGGTCAATTTCGTTCGCCTCTCCTTCTTTCTCGCATACACAAATCTAAAGAAGTTGTTAAAGAATGCAAATATATTTACTATATGTATCAACTTACATAAAAAGATTTGTGTTGCAGTGGCCAGGATTAGTTGTGTTTACAAATACAGTACATTTGAGAATTTAGCAGACACACATGTGATTATCAGACCAAAAGCAAAGTATGTGGTCAGCCTTATGGTCACTCTCTAGACCCGTGCTTAATTCATCCCTTTTGAAGAGTATTGAAAAAGACAGCATAATAACTTATGTGAAATATTAGAGATCTTTATTAATGAAAATAAGATACCAGACATATTAAGCAAATATTATATATTTGCTTGCAACAGATAAGAATTAATCCGAAGATATATTTCCAGATGTGCTCCTGCTTACCCTTTTGGGACCTACTTGCTAGGTCTTTTGTGTATCCATATGCTCTTGCGCTACCAACCACAGAATGAAGAGGGAGTGTATAGTAAATCAGTCCCTGACTCCAAATTTCATTCCCCTTGTCTTTGGAACTAGCCTCCTTGTATACCTCTTCACTTTTTGCAGTTTCTTAACATTTTTATCAGGTGTGGGTTCCATGCTGGGGCTGTGTACTAATAAATGGACCTGATGTATGTTGGATAAAATGCCCAGAATTACTCGCTGTTGAAATTCCTGAAGGTTACTTATTGATACACGAGACGCATTAGCTTAAGAGGTTATTTGGCTGATGTGAACCTTCCGCGATATGCCAGGATTGTTCTCTCCCGAGTCTATACTCCGTGTCCGGTCTTCTTGCCCATAATTTTCATTGTGCTGTGGTGGAATTAAAACAACTCTTATCTGACCAATGTTGTAGTTTGTTAAGGTCCATTTGTATCCTTTCCCTTAATCACCCAAAGGTTTCCCAAAAGAGTTGCCTTGAAGAGGTTGTCAGAATTTTCTTCTCCTCAACCAAAGTTTCGTTTTCATTACATTCATAAAACAATAAAACCTCATCAAATCAGCTTCAAAATTTCACCGCTGGTGCACGATAACTAGGACATGAATCACGCAACGCATCTGTTGTCTTGTGTATTTAAGATGGAGACTCATACTGAAGTATGTGGGTGCTTATCTGTCAATTTTATGGGTAAAACAACGTGAAATTTCCATTCCCGTTTAATTACGTTAAATATGTTTAGGTTTAGTCTTTTTGAAAGACTTTACTAATCACTGGGTGAAGCATCTTATTGGATCGATAGTTCCAATTATGTTTTGTTTAAAGCACACAAATTTGTTGGTATACTAACATAGTTAAAGGAAACTTGAAACCGCTGGAATCCACGCGATAACTGGAGAATGCATCTTCTGATCGGTATCAAATTTTCAGCACTGATGTGTTTTACAAATTTCAAAACTTGTCATGTCATTATTAATTACTTAGATGTCATACTATACCTTTGATGTACCTTTGATGAATTCTGAGAGTTTTTCTACTCCCAGAGCCCGGCCTTGGGTCAGGCTTCTCTGTCATATTGATTTACTCCCTATAACTAAAGAATGCCTCTTACTACTGGCGCATCTGATTAGAAGGATGATATTCTATAAGTTTAGTCTGTGTACTAATAAATTTGAAATTTTCCTGACATTGTTAAAATGTTTGGAGTAGTTAGATTTAAGACAATTACTGGAGAATGCCATTTCTGATCGGCTTCAAACTTTCATTGTCGGTGAACTTTAATAAAGGGAGACTTGGCATTCACTTTGAACTGTGAAAAAAAATTAAATTGCCAATTTTACCTAATCAAACCACGGTACGGGTGGGGATTGAACTCGCGGTGAGGAATCGTAAAACTCCAGACCAACGCGTTAGCCACTGGGCCAGCTGGCATTCGTGGTCACAGTGGTGCCTATGCTAACCTTTCTATGGTGTATAAAATACCTAGTTGGATGAATCTTATTGTAGCCAGCTGGCCCAGTGGCTAACTTGTCGATCTAGAGGTTTACGACTCACTGACTGCGAGTTCAATCCCCGCCCGTACCGTGGTTTGATTGCAATCGTGTCATTACGATTTCTTGAGTTTATTAAATCAGTTGGTGTCCATGTAATAACTAGGGAATAACACTTCCGATCGGCTTCACACGAATAACTTGACTGGAAGTATTTTTGCATTGAATTTGGCTCTGTTGGTGCAATTTATTATCCAGAAAAAAAATATTTCATATTGTACGATCTTAAAAAAACAAAATAATAAAAAAAAAGATTTTATAAGATTGTGGAGAATTTTAAATTGAATTGAACTCTTTAAAAAGAAAACTGAGAAACAATAAAAACTCTAAGATTTTATCCCAGAGACGGTTGTCTTCCTACAAGGCTTTCTTTGATAGCTGCAGAATGCTTCAGCCGATCGACTTAAAAATTTTAACCCCGATGAACTATAACTAGGGGAAGGACGACTGCTTAATTTTATATAGACCACTGTCAGCTGTGGTCTTCATGCAATAACATTAGAATGCGTCTACTGATCTATAGACGCAAACTTTCAACACTGTAGCTTATCTAGAGGGAGATTGGTAATGGTAGCACTCGGTAGGAAGCGCAGTTAGCTCACACACTGAGGTCCGGGGTTAGGTCCCCGGTATGAGTGGAAACATTAGGATGTGTTTCCTTAAGACACCTGCTGTCCCTGTTCACCTATCAGTAAAATAGGTACCTGGGTGTTAGTCGTCTGGTGTGGGTCGCATCCTGAGGACAGAATTAACCTAATTTACCCGAAATGCTCTGCATAACTAGGGACTTTCTATATAGTATGTCATTGATGTCAGCTATGGTCTGTATAAGTTATATCATGTACTTGTTGAAATAAAGATCATTATTATTATTACTATTACTATTATTATCATTATTAATAGTTAATGCATCTCATGAAATGAATGAAACGTTTTGTAGTTTAGGCTGTGTAGGCACAAATTTCTCACTATACTAACATGGTTAATAAAACTAAAATTATTGAGTTGTGTGATAACTGGAGAATGCATCTTCTGGTCAACTTCAAACTTTTTAGTGCTGATGTACTTTTCCCTCAACGGGCGCTTCGCCTTATCAGTCTTATTTAGGGAAAAGTTTTGATTGATTTTGGGCTGTGTAGACAATTTGTTTTTGTTTTTATAAAAGGTATTGGGAAAATTAGAAAAAAATGTTTTTCATGAGATAATTTGCTGGTGCCTCAGGAGACTGGCTTCAAACCTTCACCTCCAATAACTTTATAAAGCAAATTTTGAGTAGCTTCAAATTTAACATGGTGTATTTTAGGATGCAGGTCTCTCCGAGACAACAAGACGAGAATGTCACTTGAGTTAGGCTTCAAACTTTCAAAATAGTCAATATTTGGTAGAAAGTTTGAATAAGTGTTGGGCTGTGTATATCCTAACTTGCAATCTTTATTGGATAAACTAGGATATTAGTTTCCATATAACTTGCCAGTGTTTTTACTGGAATTCGTCAGATTTTACGCATGACTATATTAGAAACTTATGCTGCACTCTGCACTATTCTTATTGCACGCATTAAGGTACAGGGGATTATATATTCTTATTCTTTATGGAGATATCTTTCTCAGTTCTGGAGGCGACCACAGTACATCAAGTCATTAGTTTCTATATAATAAGCAAATAGGGTCACATGTGACTTAATCCCATTTGGTAAGAAAGGTATACATAAGTGACGACGTGACGAAGCTTCTGGTGAGCGAAACGTTGCCCCAATAAAATGTTATTAGTTGTACATCTGTCCTTTTATTCAATCCCATTTGGTATGTCCACATAAACCAGAAACGGTAATAGTCCTAATACCAGTTTTTGTGGAACCCCATTCGTCATTCTTCATCATTCTGTTTACTTCCTTTCCCTCAAGTTCTTTTTGATCCAGGGGAGTGCATTCCCTGTTATTCCTGCCTTCACCTCAAGTTTTTGCCATAGTCTCTTGTGGGATACAGTATCAAATGTCTTCTTGCAGTCTAAGTAAATGCAAACATTGTCCATCTCTCTCTCTATCTCTTTCTTTCTCTCCCTCTCTCTCGCCTGCCTTACGTCTGCTATTTTGCCGTCTCTGAACCCATATTGGTTATTGTTTATGCCACTATTCTCCCTAAGTGCTCTACCAATCTCCTGTTTATCCTATCCATTACTTTTCATGCATGTCAGCTACGCTGGTCTGGTCTCCAGTTCTGTTGTTTGTGTTCGTCAATACTGGAACTTCAGTTGCTGTCTTCCAGATCTCTAGCAACCGTCTTACGTCTATTGACTTGTTATATGTATTTCCTCTCGTAGAATTTCTCCTGACACCTCGTCAGGTTCCATTACCTTTGATGTATCCAACTTCATCATTTTTTTTTGTTTTACTTCTTTCTCTTTTGTGTTTAGTATCCAGTACGTGTCGGTGTACCCTTTTTTTCTTGGACTTTCTGGTATTTTTCGTTTCCAGTGAATAGGCGTCTAAATAACTTTTTCAATACATCTAAATATTTCCTTGTCATTTTACGTGAACTTTCCTCTTTTCTTCTTACGTCGAATTACCTGGTCTGTTATTGTCGTCTTTTTTCTGGTATGGCTTTAAAACAGTTTCTTTTCAGACTTGGCATTTGATGCCATGTCATTCTTAAATTGTCACTCATCCTCCCTCCTCACCATTGCATATTCGCTTCTGGATCTGTTCACTTCTCTGTTCTTGTCTGCCCTTCGCTTTTATTTTTTTTACGCTCTTAAACTTTTTTTTTTTTGTATCTTTGCATATTTGGTTGAACGAAGGGCTCCCTGTCCTTGGTGATTACCTTTCTTCTCAGTGTGATGTGCTCTGCCTCTCCTTGGTGATTACCTTTCTTCTCAGTGTGATGTGCTCTGCCTCTCCTTGGTGATTACCTTTCTTATCAGTGTGATGTGCTCTGCCTCTCCTTGGTGATTACCTTTCTTCTCAGTGTGATGTGCTCTGCCTCTCCTTGGTGATTACCTTTCTTCTCAGTGTGATGTGCTCTGCCTCTCCTTGGTGATTACCTTTCTTATCAGTGTGATGTGCTCTGCCTCTCCTTGGTGATTACCTTTCTTCTCAGTGTGATGTGCTCTGCCTCTCAGGTACTAGGTCTCACACATTCGCCCTATGGGATATAACAGCACTTTCCTTCACATATTATCACCCTGTACCTTGAAGTTCCCTGAGTGCTAAAGGGATTAAAGAAACTAGCAGTGCTTCCTTTCCTGGGTGGCACAGTCGAGAAACTTCTTGGCCTCCTTATAAGGTTCTGTGGTTTCATTGGCATTTTGATCATGAAAGATGAGAAAAGAAGCATTTTGGACGGTTCTTGTCATTATTCAGAATGACTGAACCTCCACCTTTGCCAGCGGTGGCTAAACTTTCAAGGGCGTCAACATACCGTATTTTCCGGCATATAAGACGCGCTTTTTTTTTTAAAAAAAGTCTTGGAAAATTAGCCTGCGGCATATATGCTCAAGGTCAGAATCAAGAATAAGCTTCGTGTTACGCTTTAGCAGTTATTTACTAACGTTATGTTGCAACTATTAGCAAACATCATCTTGTATGTCTTATATGTTCTTGCGATTAATATGGCGGAAAATACGGTATATCTTGGAAGAGAAGGTGTGGGAGTTTCATATTGGCCTGGACTGTGGCATGTACTTCCATTTAACCGACTTGTAACATTGTACAATGTATATATATATATATATATATATATATATATATATATATATATATATATATATATATATATATATATATATATATATATATATATGAACACAGGTTCGGGGACATTATCTTACTTCACCTGTCTTGTAGTTTTTGACGTGGACTGAGTTTTGATTTATAGTTTATTAGGATATGCAAAGTTAAATAAACACAAAATACTGTGGAAAAAGACACTTCTACATAGATCAGGACATTTATTAGAGGAAACGTTTTTCCACTTTTGGCTTCTTCTGTCCTAATGCAAAGATAACTAAGAAGGAGCATATATTGGCAGGAGTCAGGTGCTAAGCAGCGAGAAGGTAGCAGCAGTAATAGTAGAAGTAGTAGTAGTAATAGTTGTAGTAAGAGTAGTAGTAGAACAATTGTGGGGAGATGTGTTGGGGTTGAGAAGAACCTGTCAACATCATGTTGCACTGGTCTAAAGAATATGTGGAATCCTGTTGATCAGCAATTTAGATATCGTGTGACTTCCGGATCTTTGGTGGATAGTGTCAAATGCACTTGCTTGAAGGAATGTAGATTTCAGCATAGAAAGTTTTCTTCACATTAGTTTTTTGCCAATAACGTTTGTTTAATAATAATAATAATAATAATAATAATAATAATAATAATAATAATAATAATAATAATAATAATAATAATAATAATTATGTAGAGCATTTCGGGCGAGATTCAGCCTTGCTTAAAACTACAATGGCAATAATTAATTAGGTGCTTATATATGATAGTAACTTACTGATAACTGCAGCAGCTAGTTGGTAATGACAGTATCTTACTGATACCCGCGGCAGCTAGTTGGTAATGACAGTATCTTACTGATACCCGCTACAGCTAGTTGGTAATGACAGTATCTTACTGATACTCGCGACAGCTAGTTGGTAATGACAGTATCTTACTGATACCTGCGACAGCTAGTTGGTAATGACAGTATCTTACTGATACTCGCGGCAGCTAGTTGGTAATGACAGTATCTTACTGATACCTGCGACAGCTAGTTGGTAATGACAGTATCTTACTGATACCTGCGACAGCTAGTTGGTAATGACAGTATCTTACTGATACCCGCGACAGCTAGTTGGTAAGGACAGTATCTTACTGATACTCGCGGCAGCTAGTTGGTAATGACAGTATCTTACTGATACCTGCGACAGCTAGTTGGTAATGACAGTTTCTTACTGATACCCGCTACAGATAGTTGGTAATGACAGTAGCTTACTGATACCTGCGACAGCTAGTTGGTAATGACAGTATCTTACTGATACTCGCGGCAGCTAGTTGGTAATGACAGTATCTTACTGATACCTGCGACAGCTAGTTGGTAATGACAGTGTGTTACTGATACCTGCGACAGCTAGTTGGTAATGACAGTGTCTTACTGATACCCGTGACAGCTAGTTGGTAATAACAGTGTCTTACTGATACCCGTGACAGCTAGTTGGTAATAACAGTATCTTACTGATACCCGCGACAGCTAGTTGGTAATAACAGTATCTTACTGATACCCGTGACAGCTAGTTGGTAATGACAGTATTTTACTGATACCTTCGACAGCTAGTTGGTAATGACAGTATTTTACTGATACCCGTGACAGCTAGTTGGTAATGACAGTATCTTACTGATACCCGTGACAGCTAGTTGGTAATGACAGTATCTTACTGATACCCGCGACAGCTAGTTGGTAATGACAGTATCTTACTGATACCCGCGACAGCTAGTTGGTAATGACAGTATCTTACTGATACCTGCGACAGCTAGTTGGTAATGACAGTATCTTACTGATACCTGCGACAGCTAGTTGGTAATGACAGTATCTTACTGATACCCGTGGCAGCTAGTTGGTAATGACAGTATCTTACTGATACCTGCGACAGCTAGTTGGTAATGACAGTATCTTACTGATACCTGCGACAGCTAGTTGGTAATGACAGTATCTTACTGATACCCGCGACAGCTAGTTGGTAATGACAGTATCTTACTGATACCCGCGACAGCTAGTTGGTAATGACAGTATCTTACTGATACCCGCGCAGCTAGTTGGTAATACAGTATCTTACTGATACCTGCGACAGCTAGTTGGTAATGACAGTATTTACTGATACCTCGACAGCTAGTTGGTAATGACAGTTCTTACTGATACCCGTGACAGCTAGTTGGTAATAACAGTATCTTACTGATACCCGTGACAGCTAGTTGGTAATGACAGTATCTTACTGATACCCGCGACAGCTAGTTGGTAATGACAGTATCTTACTGATACCCGTGACAGCTAGTTGGTAATGACAGTATTTACTGATACCTCGACAGCTAGTTGGTAATGACAGTATTTACTGATACCCGCGACAGCTAGTTGGTAATGACAGTATCTTACTGATACCTGCGACAGCTAGTTGGTAATGACAGTATCTTACTGATACCCGCGACAGCTAGTTGGTAATGACAGTATCTTACTGATACCCGTGACAGCTAGTTGGTAATGACAGTATCTTACTGATACCTGCGACAGCTAGTTGGTAATGACAGTATCTTACTGATACCCGCGGCAGCTAGTTGGTAATGACAGTATCTTACTGATACCTGCGACAGCTAGTTGGTAATGACAGTATCTTACTGATACCGCGCAGCTAGTTGGTAATGACAGTATCTTACTGATACCCGCGACAGCTAGTTGGTAATGACAGTTCTTACTGATACCGCACAGCTAGTTGGTAATGACAGTACTTACTGATACTGCGACAGCTAGTTGGTAATGACAGTATCTTACTGATACTCGCGGCAGCTAGTTGGTAATGACAGTATCTTACTGATACCTGCGACAGCTAGTTGGTAATGACAGTATCTTACTGATACCTGCGACAGCTAGTTGGTAATGACAGTATCTTACTGATACCCGTGACAGCTAGTTGGTAATGACAGTATCTTACTGATACCCGCGACAGCTAGTTGGTAATACAGTATCTTACTGATACCCGGGCAGCTAGTTGGTAATAACAGTATTTACTGATACCCGGCAGCTAGTTGGTAATGACAGTTTTTACTGATACCTTCGACAGCTAGTTGGTAATACAGTATTTACTGATACCGACAGCTAGTTGGTAATACAGTATCTTACTGATACCGGACAGCTAGTTGGTAATACAGTATCTTACTGATACCCGCGACAGCTAGTTGGTAATACAGTATCTTACTGATACCCGGACAGCTAGTTGGTAATACAGTATCTTACTGATACCTGCGACAGCTAGTTGGTAATGACAGTATCTTACTGATACCGACAGCTAGTTGGTAATGACAGTATCTTACTGATACCGCGCAGCTAGTTGGTAATAACAGTATCTTACTGATACCCGACAGCTAGTTGGTAATGACAGTATCTTACTGATACCGGACAGCTAGTTGGTAATGACAGTATCTTACTGATACCTGCGACAGCTAGTTGGTAATGACAGTATCTTACTGATACCGCGGCAGCTAGTTGGTAATGACAGTATCTTACTGATACCGGCAGCTAGTTGGTAATACAGTATCTTACTGATACCTGCGACAGCTAGTTGGTAATACAGTATCTTACTGATACCCGGCAGCTAGTTGGTAATGACAGTATCTTACTGATACCCCGACAGCTATTGGTAATACAGTATCTTACTGATACCGCGACAGCTAGTTGGTAATGACAGTATCTTACTGATACCGCGACAGCTAGTTGGTAATGACAGTATCTTACTGATACCGCGACAGCTAGTTGGTAATGACAGTATCTTACGATACCCGACAGCTAGTTGGAATGACAGTATCTTACTGATACCGGACAGCTAGTTGGTAATGACAGTATCTTACTGATACCGCGGCAGCTAGTTGGTAATGACAGTATCTTACTGATACCCGGCAGCTAGTTGGTAATGACAGTATTTACTGATACCGCGCAGCTAGTTGGTAATGACAGTTTCTTACTGATACCGCGACAGCTAGTTGGTAATACAGTATCTTACTGATACCGCGACAGCTAGTTGGTAATACAGTATCTTACTGATACCGCGACAGCTAGTTGGTAATACAGTATCTTACTGATACCGCGACAGCTAGTTGGTAATACAGTATCTTACTGATACCCGCGACAGCTAGTTGGTAATAACAGTATCTTACTGATACTCGCGACAGCTAGTTGGTAATGACAGTATCTTACTGATACTCGCGACAGCTAGTTGGTAATGACAGTATCTTACTGATACCCGCGGCAGCTAGTTGGTAATGACAGTATCTTACTGATACTCGCGACAGCTAGTTGGTAATGACAGTATCTTACTGATACCTGCGACAGCTAGTTGGTAATGACAGTATCTTACTGATACCCGTGGCAGCTAGTTGGTAATAACAGTATCTTACTGATACCTGCGACAGCTAGTTGGTAATGACAGTATCTTACTGATACCCGTGGCAGCTAGTTGGTAATAACAGTATCTTACTGATACCTGCGACAGCTAGTTGGTAATGGTTGCTGGACTAACTCTGATCTGAGCACCGTTTTTTGATCCACGCTC
This sequence comes from Cherax destructor, assembly GCA_009830355.1. Classification (NCBI taxonomy): domain Eukaryota; kingdom Metazoa; phylum Arthropoda; class Malacostraca; order Decapoda; family Parastacidae; genus Cherax; species Cherax destructor. The sequence continues at coordinate 32,692 of WNWK01001768.1, read as the reverse complement.
TGAATTGCAAAAAAAACAAAAAAATATATATATTGTGTGCTTTTTCAAGTTTCCCATTCTTCTCTTGCTCTGCAGCTTCCACTTCTCTCCCATGATGCTCCATCTCCCATTCCCACACACGTACACAGGGAAGGCACACCACGCTAGCCTTCCAGGAAGGATAAACTCACACACAAATCGATATGTCTTTCCTTTTTTTTTTGGGGGGGGGCTTTGTCACCCTTCCCCTCTCCCCCATCCCCTCCCCATTCCCCGTCCCATCCCTCTCCACATCTTTTTTCTCTCACGTCTGGTTCATGTTTTTCCAAGGCGGAAATAAACGTTGCTATATATATTTTTTTTCGGCCGCAGCTTTGAAGAGGAAAAGCGGAAAAGATAAATAGATTCCTTTCTGTACATTTACGTTGGTTATTCGTACTTTGATTACACATGTTCTTCATGTTAGTTTTATATTTATTTCATGTTAATTTATATTTCTTTCGTCCTCAATTAACTTTTTTTTTACATCGTCTTCTATATCGTTTCCTTGTATTCTTATTTCTTCCTTCTCCCACGATCATCTTTATGCTGAGTCCAGCACATCTGAGGCCTCTGTCACCTTGACACCGCCGTCATTATCATTCCCCTTTTTCTTCCACCATTCTTTAGGCTTCGTTCCTCACCCTGTTCCCCTCCCTCCACAACCCTTGCTTCTCCTCTCTCCACAACCCTTGCTTCCCCTCTGTCCACAACCCTTGCTTCCCCTCTCTCCACAACCCTTGTTTCCCCTCCCTCCACAATCCTTGCTTCCCCTCCCTCCACAACCCTTGCTTCCCCTCCCTCCACAACCTTTGCCTCCCCTCCCTCCACAACCCTTGCTTCCCCTCCCTCCACAACCCTTGCTTCCCCTCCCTCCACAACCTTTGCTTCCCCTCCCTCCACAACCCTTGCTTCCCCTCCCTCCACAACCCTTGCTTCCCCTCTCTCACCTTTCACTACTTTTTTTCCTACCTCTACCTCCCTCCTTCCCATCATAAGTTATATCTAAACAGGAGTCTTCTGGCAGGGCTGCATCTGCTCTTGTTGTCACCTCCCTAGTTAATAACAATAATAAATTTGTTGAGTTAGGCATAAGAATTAACAACTGGGCGTCTACACTGCAAACTGAATTGTTTGTAATCCTAATGGCGCTAAACCTAACTTATGACACTGAATTTGACTCTATCATCATTACTGATTTTATGTCATCACTGAAGGCTCTTGACTCATATAATGACACTAACAACATGCTCATTGGAGAAGCCAGGTATAGATACTCAAAAATCTGGAAAAAAGTAATCAATGTACAATTGCTATGGATTCCATCACACATTGGATAACTCCTTCATGATAAAGTTGATATGTTAGCCAAGAAGAGTACCCTGAAAGAGAATGTAGAATATAACTTTGGTATATCTGTGTCTAGCATTATGAATAATATTAGGAGAGAAGTAAATAATGAAAATGAATGTCATAGAAATGCAATTAGAAGCCTTAGTAGATCTTTAACCCACTATGATAACATGAACATAGATAAGTATTTTCATGGAGCAACTTGCAATGTGAACAGACTGACTGATGTTGTAGTGGCCAGGCTTAGGCTTGGCTGCAAGTACTTCTGGCAGTTTGGCAGACACACAGATGATGATCAAACCAAATGCAAATTATGTGGTCAATGTTGGTAGAATTACCAACAATTTGTTAGGTAAAAGGACACAAGTGCAATTTAACAATTCACGAATGGTTCTTGAAATAGTGAGGTCCTGAGTGATGCTCTTTGTTTCCAGTACAAAATAAAGGATTGCTATGCGCCTAGTTCCTTTCTGCACGTTTTGCCCCTACGTGTAAACAGCACCCGGAAACTTGTTCATACGTTCTTCCTTGCCCGGATTTCGACGCGGTACTTTCCTTTGTAGTGTAGAAGAACCTCAGTGGAAATAAGTTACACTGACTCACGAAATCGTAATGACACGATTGCAAACAAACCATACCACGGGTGGGGTTCGAACCCGCAGTCAGAGCTAGCTGGCCCAGTGGCTTACGCGATGGTCTGGAGTTTTGAGACTCTGACCGCGGGTTCGAACCCCACCCGTGGTATAAGTTACTACTGATTTTGTTAGGTAATCCTAGATTAAATCTGCATAATGTACTATTTTTGTGTGACTACTACCTAAATGTACACTCAAGTCCGTACAAATTTGTACTTTCATCTGTAAAATCGTTTATAGTTTTTCTGTTTAAGGCCCATCACAGCTCGTGGCATGGTTGGTAGCATCCTTAGTTTACACAATGAGATTCCGGGATCGATACTCGGCACGAATGAAACGTTGGGCATGTTTCTTTACACCTACTGCCCCTGTTCACCTAGCAGTAATTAGGTACCTGGGTGTTAGTCGACTTGTGGGTCGCATCCTGGGGGGGGCAAGATTAATTTAGGCGCCCGAACTGCTCCGCATAGCGAGTGGCTCCGCATAGCGAGTGGCTCCGCATAGCGAGTGGCTTTCTATAAAGACTGTCACTGTCGACTAGGTCTGTATCATGTGTTTTATTGAAATAAAAATTATTATTATTTATTATCGCTGCAACATTGTTTGTCTTTATTAGGTTATCAAATATTAAGTCTTCATTATGTGCGTTTTATAATGTCTGTGTACACACGAAAATTGTAATGTATACACAAATAACCCGCACATAGGAGAGAGTAAAGATTACCACGATGTTTCGGTCCAACTTGGTCCATTTACCATAGTCAATGGTTATTTGTGTATTGTTCCAGTCACGGTCCTTTTTGTTCCATTGTAATTTGTTTATGTTTTGAGCCCAAATCCTAAATTTTTATTTTATTTCTCATGATATATATAATATCGTTATTACACGTCACTTACTGATTGTGTTGGCGGTCGATAAAAGAGGATTAGAGATACCTAATTGGACCTATTACATATCTTTACTGTAACTGTATAAGTGGTATCGATGTACTTGTAGAAATAAAGATTATTATTATAAACTGATTTTTACGTAGTTGAGTTTTAACTATTTTATTTTTTAAGTGTGGAAAATTTTGATAATTTTCCTGTGATTTGTGTTTAATAATTGATGGTGTTAACAGTGTTTAAATAGTAGTGTAGGTATGTGTGTAATGTTGATGTGACTTTTGAAAGGTGGTAACCCAGAAGGAGTACCAACATTCCCTATGAAAGGTGGTAACCCAGAAGGAGTACCAACATTCCCTATAATTTCCTTATTTATTGTTATTAAGTTATATGTAATTATTGTAATGTTGGAAAAATTATTATTCTGATAAGGAAAATGTATTACTCACCTGGAAGTATCACTAAATTTAAATAAATATATATGTATAAGATAAATGTTTTGGGAGAGAAGAATCAAAGATGGTTTACCGTAAACACTGGTCCGGCGAGTGGTGAATATTTTATCGAGTATAATCGTAGCCGATAGAAATAATATTGGCGGAATAACTTCACTATAAGATAAGAGGAAATACATCTGGAAAGGTCCAGATATATAATGAAATGTAATCATAAAGGATAATTTGACTGAAAAAAAAATCAGGAACGGCTGCTGGAGACGCTACAGTGCTTGTCAAGTATATCATCCAATAATTAATGTACGCCTCGCAGTGTGTATTAACCCGCACACAACAGGTAACGTAGATAGGTATTGGCCAACATTAAGTTGTTTTTCTGTTAGGAGGTTCAGAATATACCACCAATGTAATAAATTGGTAAGTTTACCTGGAGAGGGTTCCGGGGGTCAACGCCCCCGCGGCCCGGTCTGTGACTAGGCCTCATGGTGGATCAGGGCCTGATCAACCAGGCTGATACTGTTGGCCGCACGCAAACCGACGTACGAACCGCAGCCCGGCTGATCAGATACTGACTTTCAATGCCTGTCCAGTGCATGCTTGAAGACAGCCAGGGGTCTATTGGTAATCCCCCTAATGTATGCTGGGAGGCAGTTGAACAGTCATGGGCTCCTGACACTTATTGTATTGTCTTATCGTGCTAGTGGCACCCCCACTTTTGTATTAATTTGTTATAATATGAAATTGTGTGTTTAATAAATTGAAATTTAGTATCTCAAACAAAATACTTAAAACTGTCCAGCCCGTATAATTTATAATCATACAGTCCACTAAATAGCCAGTGTTACTGGCTTATATTTTCTTAATAAATATTCAAGAACAATATGTTTCTAATCCAGGGTCCCGAAGTTAGTTGGGGAAGCTGAGATGGTGTTCACTGAAGGAGGGACATTGTTCCCAACCCCAGCCTTCCTGAAGTCCCACAGGTCTCCAAGATACACCAACATCAGTAAGTTACTAATTGTTTTTGTATCAAGAATTCTCCCCAGATATGTGGGTGGAAGGTTAATTCAAAATTGTGTTCTTGTGAAAAAATCCTCCACATAATTTCTAACATTAAGGTTTTAATCATGGCTGATTTTGATTAGAATTTGATTAGAGAATCACCAACAGGAACAACACTCTTACTTTCTCTAGTGGTCTTTGATGCGACGTTCTCGATGGCCCCTCACTTGTCAGGCAGGACAGCAAAATTGAATCTGCTGTCCCTACATCAGTCTCTAGACCTTCCTAGAATATTGTTCCCTTCAGCACTGAAGGAGGGACATTGTTTACCCACCCCAGCGTTCCTGAAGTCCCACAAGTCTCCAAGACTCCAGTCTCCAGGCCCCGGTGGCCTGGTAGCTAAAGCTCTCGCTTCACATATGGAGTGCCCTGGTTCGATTCCCGGCGGGGTGGAAACATTTCGACGTGTTTCCTTACACCTGTCATGTTCACCTAGCAGCAAATAGGTACCTGGGTGTTAGTCGACTGGTGTGGGTCGCGTGCTGGGGGACAAGATTTGAGGACCCCAATGGAAATAAGACAGACTGTCCTCGATGACGCACTGACTTTCTTGGGTTATCCTGGGTGGCTAACCCTCCGGGGTTAAAAATCCGAAAAAAATCTTATCTTATCTCTACACCAGCTTCCCGGCCCGTGGCCTGGTGCCAAAAGCTCTCTCTTCACACGGTGAGGGTCCGGGTTCGATTCCCGGCGAAGGGGTGGAAACATCGGACGTGTTTCCTTACACCGGTTGTCTATGTTCACCATCAGTAAAATGGGTACCTTGGTGTTAGTCGACTGGTGTGGGTCGCATCCTGGGACAAAACTGACCTAATTTGCCTGAAATGCTCTGGATAACAAGGGGCTTTCTATATAGTAGTATGTAATTGATGTCAGCTATGGAATGTATACCTTGTACTTGTAATAAATAAAGATATTATAAGAACATAAGAACATAAGAAAAGAGGAACACTGCAGCAGGCCTGTTGGCCCATACTAGGCCGGTCCTTCACAATCCGTCCCACTAACAGAATATTTGCTCAACCCAATTTTCAATGCTACCCAAGAAATAAGCTTTGACAATTCTACCCACTCATGCGAGTCCACTCAAATCCAACCCTCTCACTCATGAATTTATCCAACCTAAATTTGAAACTACCCAAGGTCCTAGCTTCAATAACCCTACTAGGCAGACTGTTCCACTCATCAACTACCCTATTTCCAAACCAATACTTTCCTATATCCTTTCTAAATCTAAACTTATCTAACTTGAATCCATTATTGCGGGTTCTCTCTTGGAGAGATATCCTCAAGACCTTATTTATATCCCTTGTTAATACCCATTTTCCACTTGTATACCTCGATCATGTCTCCCTCATTCTACGTCTTACAAGTGAATGTAATTTTAGGGTCTTCAATCTTTCTTCGTAAGGAAGATTTCTAATGCTATGTATTAATTTAGTCATTCTACGCTGAATGTTTTCTAACGAATTTATGTCCATTCTGTAATATGGAGACCAGAACTGAGCTGTGTAATCTAGGTGAGGCCTTACTATGTAGATAAATGCAAAGTTCTAAAGCTCGGGAGTGTCCATAACCCAAGCACTTATAAGTTAAATAACGTAGAACTTAGCCATACAGATTGCGAGAAGGACTTGGGGGTGATGGTAAGCAGCAACCTTAAACCAAGACAGCAATGCCTAAGCGTACGTAATAAGGCAAATAGATTACTGGGATTTATATCAAAGTGTTAGCAACAGAAGTCCAGAGGTTATATTACAGCTTTATACATCATTAGTAAGGCCTCACCTAGATTACGCAGCTCAGTTCTGGTCTCCATATTACAGAATGGACATAAATTTGTTAGAAAACATTCAGCGTAGAATGACTAAATTAATACATAGCATTAGAAATCTTACTTACGAAGAAAGATTGAAGACCCTTAAATTACATTCACTTGTAAGACGTAGAATGAGGGAGACATGATCGAGGTATACAAGTGGAAAATGGGTATTAACAAAGGGGATATAAATAAGGTCTTGAGGTATCTCTCAAGAGAGACCCGCAATAATGGATTCAAGTTAGATAAGTTTAGATTTAGAAAGGATATAGGAAAGTATTGGTTTGGAAATAGGGTAGTTGATGAGTGGAACAGTCTGCCTAGTAGGTTATTGAAGCTAGGACCTTGGATAGTTTAAATTTAGGTTGGATAAATTCATGAGTGAGAGGGTTGGATTAGTGAATTGCACATGAGTAAATAAAATTATCAAATCTTATTTCTTGGGTAGCATTGAAAGTTGGGTTGAACAAGTGTTCTGTTGGTGGGATGGAATGAAGGACCTGCCTAGTATGGCCAACAGCCTGCTGCAGTGTTCCTCCTTTCTTATGTTCTTATGTTCTTATGTAATGATGTATAAAGCTGTATTATAACCTCTGGACTTCTGTTGTTAACACTTCTTGATATAAATCCCAGTAATCTATTTGCCTTATTACGTACGCTTAGGCATTGCTGTCTTGGTTTAAGGTTGCTGCTTACCATCACCCCCAAGTCCTTCTCGCAATCTGTATGGCTAAGTTCTACGTTATTACAATTATAAGTGCTTGGGTTATGGACACTCCCGAGCTTCAGAACCTTGCATTTATCTACATTGAACTGCATCTGCCACTTTTCTGACCACGAATTAAGTTTGTCTAAATCTTCCTGAAGTTCTATGACATCTATGTTTGAATCAATTACCCTTCCTATCTTCGTGTCGTCGGCGAATTTGCTCATATCACTAGTAATTCCCTCATCAAGGTCATTGATATATATTATAAATAACAATGGGCCTAAGACTGATCCCTGTGGAACACCACTTGTTACAAGTCCCCATTCGGATTTAACCCCATTTATGCACACTCTCTGCTTCCTATTGGTGAGCCATGACTCGATCCATGACAGCACTTTTCCCCCAATGCCATGAGCTGCCACTTTCTTTAACAGTCTCTGGTGCGGTACTCTATCAAAAGCCTTACTAAAGTCTAAATAAACAATATCGAATTCTTTATCGTGATCAACAGCCTCAAAAGCTTTACTGAAGAAGGTTAATAAATTAGATAGGCAGGAACGGCCCCTCGTGAATCCATGCTGGGTATCATTAATCAAATTATGGTTATCTAGATGGCTTCTAATAATATCAGCTATAATTGACTCTAGTAATTTGCCTACAATTGAGGTCAGGCTTATTGGGCGGTAGTTTGACGGTAGTGACTTGTCCCTGCTTTAAAAATAGGAATTACATTAGCCATCTTCCACATATCAGACACTACACCTGTTTGAAGAGATAAATTAAAAATGTTAGATATTGGTTCACAGAGTTCCATTTTGCATTCCTTAAGAACCCTTGCAAAAAGCTCATCAGGACCCGGCGATTTATTTTGTTTCAGTCGGTCCAGCTGTTTCATAATCATTTCGCTAGTGACTGTGATATTACATAATTTATCTTCTTCTGGGCCTCTGTAAAAATTAATTACTGGGATATTATTAATGTCTTCCTGTGTGAAAACCGAGAGAAAATAATTATTAAAAATAGAGCACATATCATTCTCCTTGTCAGTAAGATGCCCAAAGTTATTTTTAAGGGGACCTATCTTATCCCTAACTTTTGTTCTATAAACCTGGAAAAAACTTTTGGGTTAGTTTTTGAATCCCTAGCAACTTTAATTTCATAGTCCCGTTTAGCTTTTCTTATTCCCTTTTTAACGTCCCTCTTAATGTCAGTATACTGATTTATAAGATGACCCTCACCTCTTTTATGCGCCTATAAATTCCTTTCTTCTGCCCTAAAAGATATTTGAGCCTATTATTCATCCATTTTGGGTCATTTCTACTTGATCTAATTTCTTTATACGGGATAAATGTTCTTTGGGCAGCCTGTATAGTGTTAAGAAAACTGTCATATTGATACCTCTCTTCTTCACCCCAGTCCACAGTTGATAAGTGTTCTCTAAGTCCATTATAATCTGCTAAGCGAAAATCTGGGACCATTACTGAATTATCCCTACTATCATACATCCATTCAATGCTAAAGGTAATTGACTTGTGGTCGCTTGAGCCGAGTTCCTCTGTAATTTCTAAATTATTAACAAGGGTTTCCTTGCTTGCCAGAACCAAGTCAAGTAGGTTATTTCCCCTTGTAGGTTCTGTTACAAACTGCTTCAAAAAGCAATCCTGAACTACTTCTAAAAAGTCGTTAGATTCTAAATTCCCTGTCATGAAATTCCAATCAATCTGACTAAAGTTAAAGTCCCTAAATTACTACGTTATCGTGTCTTGTGGCCTTAACAATTTCCTCCCAAAGTAGTCTCCCTTGTTCCCTATCTAAGTTTGGAGGACGGTAAATCACGCCTAAAATCAATTTTTCACACCCCTCTGAAAATTCTATCCAGACAGACTCTGTATGTGTTAATTCAGACTTTATACCCGTTTTTATGCAACAATTTAAATGATCACGGACATAGAGTGCCACCCCACCCCCTTCCCGATACTTCTGTCTACTTGGAACAATTAAAAACCCTGAATGTGACATTCGGCAGGCAAGTCCCGATTTTTCATATTAAACCATGTCTCAGTTATTGCAAAAACATCAATATTACCCGTACTTGCAACTAATCTCAACTCGTCCATCTTATTCCTAGCACTACGACTATTGGTGTAATATATATTTAGAGACCCTCCTTTCTCTTTACCCTTCCTGCTCATCTCTGTTTTTCCACTATACCTATTACTGTCCTTGTCATCTAGTGTCACTAGCTTTCCACTATCCACCTTATTCTGCCTATTACTAGTTCTCCTACAACTTATAATATTACTACACTGGGACTTCTATAATTAATAATTATTATAAACTAACTAAAAGTTGATCTTAGCGTATATATAATAGTTGTACATATGAAATAAGTTTTCTTTATGTATTTTAAGTAGTCATTTTCTTTCTCTCTTCTGAAGGACAAACATATAAGAATAAGTTGCATGATTCACGTCTTGTTAGTGGGATGGATTGTGAAGGACCTGCCTAGTTAAGTGGACCTGACTTAACTCAGTGGTGGACCTGACTTAACTCAGTGGTGGACCTGACTTAACTCAGTGAAGACGTGTCTTGTGTGCTCTCTGTCAATCTGAAGAAGATGTCCTCTCTTGAGCTACTCTACCAGCAGCTGAAGGAAGAACTGAGGGTAGCTAAGCTTGAGATACAGCGACTGACTGAGGAAAACAAGAGGATTCGTAGTAATCCTCCTGTTGAGAATCCTCAAGCCAGGAAAGGAACCTGGACAGTGGCTAAAACGCATGGGACAAAGTTAAGGCTCAAGAGGACGGGTGGAGAGGTAGAAACAACGAAGACCCAGGAGAATGTTGTGGAAACATCGAACCCATTCTCCGTGCTACCCGATGAATGTGAGTCGACTTCTGGGAGCGTCACGACGAAAGACACAAAGGAAGGTAAAAACATTGTTGTTGTTGGGGACAGTCAGGTTAGGTACATGGATAGGGCTTTCTGTTTGATTGATAGGAGTAGGAGACAGAGGGTTTGCTTTCCTGGGGCTGGGATGGAGGATATTGTTAGCCGTCTGGACGACATCATGAGAGGTAATGGGAGCAATCCTATTATCTGTCTCAGTGCTGGAGGCAACGATGTTGGCAGACGTAGGAGTGAGGACCTGACTAGCAGGTTTAGGTCAGCAATAGACATAATTAGGAAGAAGGGTGGGAACCCTGTCATATGTGGTATTTTGCCAAGGAGAGGAGTTGGAAATGAATGGCTGTCCAGGGCAATTGGTGTCAATTGCTGGCTGGACAAATACTGTAAGGAAAATTCAGTAACATTCATTGACAACTGGCACCTCTTCTATGGCAGAAATGACATGTATGCCAGGGATGGGGTTCACTTATCCAGGTCTGGGGTGGGGGCACTGGCAACTGCAGTGGAGGGAGCTGTTAGGGCTTTAAACTAGAAATAGTTAGTGATATGGGTTTTGGGGGAAAACAGAGAAGTCCCAGTGTAGTAATATTATAAGTTGTAGGAGAACTAGTAATAGGCAGAATAAGGTGGATAGTGGAAAGCTAGTGACACTAGATGACAAGGACAGTAATAGGTATAGTGGAAAAACAGAGATGAGCAGGAAGGGTAAAGAGAAAGGAGGGTCTCTAAATATATATTACACCAATAGTCGTAGTGCTAGGAATAAGATGGACGAGTTGAGATTAGTTGCAAGTACGGGTAATATTGATGTTTTTGCAATAACTGAGACATGGTTTAATATGAAAAATCGGGACTTGCCTGCCGAATGTCACATTCAGGGTTTTAAATTGTTCCAAGTAGACAGAAGTATCGGGAAAGGGGGTGGGGTGGCACTCTATGTCCGTGATCATTTAAATTGTTGCATAAAAACGGGTATAAAGTCTGAATTAACACATACAGAGTCTGTCTGGATAGAATTTTCAGAGGGGTGTGAAAAATTGATTTTAGGCGTGATTTACCGTCCTCCAAACTTAGATAGGGAACAAGGGAGACTACTTTGGGAGGAAATTGTTAAGGCCACAAGACACGATAACGTAGTAATTCTAGGGGACTTTAACTTTAGTCAGATTGATTGGAATTTCATGACAGGGAATTTAGAATCTAACGGGACTATGAAATTAACAACGGGACTATGAAATTAAAAACGGGACTATGAAATTAATAACGGGACTATGAAATTAAAAACGGGACTATGAAATTAAAAACGGGACTATGAAATTAATAACGGGACTATGAAATTAAAGTAACGGGACTATGAAATTAAAGTAACGGAACTATGAAATTAAAGTAACGGGACTATGAAATTAAAGTAACGGGACTATGAAATTAAAGTAACGGGACTATGAAATTAAAGTTTAACGGGACTATGAAATTAAAGTTGCTAGGGATTCAAAAACTAACCCAAAAAGTTTTTTCCAGGTTTATAGAACAAAAGTTAGGGATAAGATAGGTCCCCTTAAAAATAACTTTGGGCATCTTACTGACAAGGAGAATGATATGTGCTCTATTTTTAATAATTATTTTCTCTCGGTTTTCACACAGGAAGACATTAATAATATCCCAGTAATTAATTTTTACAGAGGCCCAGAAGAAGATAAATTATGTAATATCACAGTCACTAGCGAAATGATTATGAAACAGCTGGACCGACTGAAACAAAATAAATCGCCGGGTCCTGATGAGCTTTTGCAAGGGTTCTTAAGGAATGCAAATGGAACTCTGTGAACCAATATCTAACATTTTTAATTTATCTCTTCAAACAGGTGTAGTGTCTGATATGTGGAAGATGGCTAATGTAATTCCTATTTTTAAAGCAGGGGACAAGTCACTACCGTCTAACTACCGCCCAATAAGCCTGACCTCAATTGTAGGCAAATTACTAGAGTCAATTATAGCTGATATTATTAGAAGCCATCTAGATAACCATAATTTGATTAATGATACCCAGCATGGATTCACGAGGGGCCGTTCCTGCCTATCTAATTTATTAACCTTCTTCAGTAAAGCTTTTGAGGCTGTTGATCACGATAAAGAATTCGATATTGTATATTTAGACTTTAGTAAGGCTTTTGATAGAGTACCGCACCAGAGACTGTTAACATAAGAACATAAGAACATAAGAAAGGAGGAACACTGCAGCAGGCCTGTTGGCCCATACTAGGCAGGTCCTTCACAATCCATCCCACTAACATAATATTTGCTCAACCCAATTTTCAAAGCTACCCAAGAAATAAGCTTTGACAATTCTACCCACTCATGCGCGAGTCCCACTCAAATCCAACCCCTCTCACTCATGAATTTATCCAACCTAAATTTGAAACTACCCAAGGTCCTAGCTTCAATAACCCTACTAGGCAGACTGTTCCACTCATCAACTACCCTATTTCCAAACCAATACTTTCCTATATCCTTTCTAAATCTAAACTTATCTAACTTGAATCCATTATTGCGGGTTCTCTCTGAGAGATATCCTCAAGACCTTATTTATATCCCTTGTTAATACCCATTTTCCACTTGTATCCTCGATCATGTCTCCCCTCATTCTACGTCTTACAAGTGAATGTAATTTTAGGGTCTTCAATCTTTCTTCGTAAGGAAGATTTCTAATGCTATGTATTAATTTAGTCATTCTACGCTGAATGTTTTCTAACGAATTTATGTCCATTCTGTAATATGGAGACCAGAACTGAGCTGCGTAATCTAGGTGAGGCCTTACTAATGATGTATAAAGCTGTAATATAACCTCTGGACTTCTGTTGCTAACACTTCTTGATATAAATCCCAGTAATCTATTTGCCTTATTACGTACGCTTAGGCATTGCTGTCTTGGTTTAAGGTTGCTGCTTACCATCACCCCCAAGTCCTTCTCGCAATCTGTATGGCTAAGTTCTACGTTATTTAACTTATACGTGCTTGGGTTATGGACACTCCCGAGCTTCAGAACTTGCATTTATCTACATTGAACTGCATCTGCCACATTTCTGACCACGAATTAAGTTTGTCTAAATCTTCCTGAAGTTCTATGACATCTATGTTTGAATCAATTATCCTACCTATCTTCGTGTCGTCGGCGAATTTGCTCATATCACTAGTAATTCCCTCATCAAGGTCATTGATATATATTATAAATAACAATGGGCCTAAGACTGATCCTGTGGAACACCACTTGTTACAAGTCCCCATTCGGATTTAACCCCATTTATGCACACTCTCTGCTTCCTATTGGTGAGCCATGACTCGATCCATGACAGCACTTTTCCTCAATGCCATGAGCTGCCACTTTCTTTAACAGTCTCTTGTGCGGTACTCTATCAAAAGCCTTACTAAAGTCTAAATAAACAATATCGAATTCTTTATCGTGATCAACAGCCTCAAAAGCTTTACTGAAGAAGGTTAATAAATTAGATAGGCAGGAACGGCCCTCGTGAATCCATGCTGGGTATCATTAATCAAATTATGGTTATCTAGATGGCTTCTAATAATATCAGCTATAATTGACTCTAGTAATTTGCCTACAATTGAGGTCAGGCTTATTGGGCGGTAGTTTGACGGTAGTGACTTGTCCCCTGCTTTAAAAATAGGAATTACATTAGCCATCTTCCACATATCAGACACTACACCTGTTTGAAGAGATAAATTAAAAATGTTAGATATTGGTTCACAGAGTTCCATTTTGCATTCCTTAAGAACCCTTGCAAAAAGCTCATCAGGACCCGGCGATTTATTTTGTTTCAGTCGGTCCAGCTGTTTCATAATCATTTCGCTAGTGACTGTGATATTACATAATTTATCTTCTTCTGGGCCTCTGTAAAAATTAATTACTGGGATATTATTAATGTCTTCCTGTGTGAAAACCGAGAGAAAATAATTATTAAAAATAGAGCACATATCATTCTCCTTGTCAGTAAGATGCCCAAAGTTATTTTTAAGGGGACCTATCTTATCCTAACTTTTGTTCTATAAACCTGGAAAAAACTTTTGGGTTAGTTTTTGAATCCTAGCAACTTTAGTTTCATAGTCCCGTTTAGATTTTCTTATTCCCTTTTTAACGTCCTCTTAATGTCAGTATACTGATTTATAAGATGACCCTCACCTCTTTTATGCGCCTATAAATTCCTTTCTTCTGCCCTAAAAGATATTTGAGCCTATTATTCATCCATTTTGGGTCATTTCTACTTGATCTAATTTCTTTATACGGGATAAATGTTCTTTGGGCAGCCTGTATAGTGTTAAGAAAACTGTCATATTGATACCTCTCTTCTTCACCCCAGTCCACAGTTGATAAGTGTTCTCTAAGTCCATTATAATCTGCTAAGCGAAAATCTGGGACCATTACTGAATTATCCCTACTATCATACATCCATTCAATGCTAAAGGTAATTGACTTGTGGTCGCTTGAGCCGAGTTCCTCTGTAATTTCTAAATTATTAACAAGGGTTTCCTTGCTTGCCAGAACCAAGTCAAGTAGGTTATTTCCCCTTGTAGGTTCTGTTACAAACTGCTTCAAAAAGCAATCCTGAACTACTTCTAAAAAGTCGTTAGATTCTAAATTCCCTGTCATGAAATTCCAATCAATCTGACTAAAGTTAAAGTCCCCTAGAATTACTACGTTATCGTGTCTTGTGGCCTTAACAATTTCCTCCCAAAGTAGTCTCCCTTGTTCCCTATCTAAGAAAGTGGCAGCTCATGGCATTGGGGGAAAAGTGCTGTCATGGATCGAGTCATGGCTCACCAATAGGAAGCAGAGTGTGCATAAATGGGGTTAAATCCGAATGGGGACTTGTAACAAGTGGTGTTCCAAGGGATCAGTCTTAGGCCCATTGTTATTTATAATATATATCAATGACCTTGATGAGGGAATTACTAGTGATATGAGCAAATTCGCCGACGACACGAAGATAGGTAGGATAATTGATTCAAACATAGACGTCATAGAACTTCAGGAAGATTTAGACAAACTTAATTCGTGGTCAGAAAAGTGGCAGATGCAGTTCAATGTAGATAAATGCAAGGTTCTGAAGCTCGGGAGTGTCCATAACCCAAGCACTTATAAGTTAAATAACGTAGAACTTAGCCATACAGATTGCGAGAAGGACTTGGGGGTGATGGTAAGCAGCAACCTTAAACCAAGACAGCAATGCCTAAGCGTACGTAATAAGGCAAATAGATTACTGGGATTT
The DNA here is from genome assembly GCA_009830355.1 of Cherax destructor. Taxonomy (NCBI): domain Eukaryota; kingdom Metazoa; phylum Arthropoda; class Malacostraca; order Decapoda; family Parastacidae; genus Cherax; species Cherax destructor. The sequence continues at coordinate 17,567 of WNWK01001768.1, read as the reverse complement.
ATATCAAGAAGTGTTAGCAACAGAAGTCCAGAGGTTATATTACAGCTTTATACATCATTAGTAAGGCCTCACCTAGATTACGCAGCTCAGTTCTGGTCTCCATATTACAGAATGGACATAAATTCGTTAGAAAACATTCAGCGTAGAATGACTAAATTAATACATAGCATTATAAATCTTCCTTACGAAGAAAGATTGAAAACCCTAAAATTACATTCACTTGTAAGACGTAGAATGAGGAGACATGATCGAGGTATACAAGTGGAAAATGGGTATTAACAAAGGGGATATAAATAAGGTCTTGAGGGTATCTCTCCAAGAGAGAACCCGCAATAATGGATTCAAGTTAGATAAGTTTAGATTTAGAAAGGATATAGGAAAGTATTGGTTTGGAAATAGGGTAGTTGATGAGTGGAACAGTCTGCCTAGTAGGGTTATTGAAGCTAGGACCTTGGGTAGTTTCAAATTTAGGTTGGATAAATTCATGAGTGAGAGGGGTTGGATTTGAGTGGGACTCGCCATGAGTGGGTAGAATTGTCAAAGCTTATTTCTTGGGTAGCATTGAAGATTGGGTTGAGCAAATATTCTGTTAGTGGGACGGATTGTGAAGGACCTGCCTAGTATGGGCCAACTGGCCTGCTGCAGTGTTCCTCCTTTCTTATGTTCTTATGTTCTTAACGACTTTTTAGAAGTAGTTCAGGATTGCTTTTTGAAGCAGTTTGTAACAGAACCTACAAGGGGAAATAACCTACTTGACTTGGTTCTGGCAAGCAAGAAACCCTTGTTAATAATTTAGAAATTACAGAGGAACTCGGCTCAAGCGACCACAAGTCAATTACCTTTAGCATTAAATGGATGGAAATAAATGGTATAAAATACCGACACAATGGAAAAATAAACACATAAGCAGTATAATGTGATCCTTTATTGACAACGTTTGCACGCAGTAGCTTTATCGAGTCACAGACAGATCTGTCTGTGACTCGATAAAGCCACTGCGTGGGCAAACGTTGTGAGTAGATCTGTCTGTGACTCGATAAAGCCCACTGCGTGGGCGAAACGTTGTCAATAAAGGATCACATTATACTGCTTATGTGTTTATTTTTCCAGCATTAAATGGATGTATGATAGTAGGGATAATTCAGTAATGGTCCCAGATTTTCGCTTAGCAGATTATAATGGACTTAGAGAATACTTATCAACTGTGGACTGGGTGAGAAGAGAGGTATCAATATGACAGTTTTCTTAACACTATACAGGCTGCCCAAAGAACATTTATCCCTATAAAGAAATAAGATCAAGTAGAAATGACCCAAAATGGATGAATAATAGGCTCAAATATCTTTTAGGGCAGAATAAAGGAATTTATAGGCGCATAAAAGAGGTGAGGGTCATCTTATAAATCAGTATACTGACATTAAGAGGGACGTTAAAAGGAATAAGAAAATCTAAACGGGACTATGAAATTAAAGTTGCTAGGGATTCAAAAACTAACCCAAAAGTTTTTTCCAGGTTTATAGAACATAAGTTAGGGATAAGATAGGTCCCCTTAAAAAAAAAACTTTGGGCATCTTACTGACAAGGAGAATGATATGTGCTCTATTTTTAATAATTATTTTCTCTCGGTTTTCACACAGGAAGACATTAATAATATCCCAGTAATTAATTTTTACAGAGGCCCAGAAGAAGATAAATTATGTAATATCACAGTCACTAGCGAAATGATTATGAAACAGCTGGACCGACTGAAACAAAATAAATCGCCGGGTCCTGATGAGCTTTTGCAAGGGTTCTTAAGGAATGCAAAATGGAACTCTGTGAACCAATATCTAACATTTTTAATTTATCTATTCAAACAGGTGTAGTGTCTGATATGTGGAAGATGGCTAATGTAATTCCTATTTTTAAAGCAGGGGACAAGTCACTACCGTCAAACTACCGCCCAATAAGCCTGACCTCAATTGTAGGCAAATTACTAGAGTCAATTATAGCTGATATTATTAGAAGCCATCTAGATAACCATAATTTGATTAATGATACCCAGCATGGATTCACGAGGGGCCGTTCCTGCCTATCTAATTTATTAACCTTCTTCAGTAAAGCTTTTGAGGCTGTTGATCACGATAAAGAATTCGATATTGTTTATTTAGACTTTAGTAAGGCTTTTGATAGAGTACCGCACCAGAGACTGTTAAAGAAAGTGGCAGCTCATGGCATTGGGGGAAAAGTGCTGTCATGGATCGAGTCATGGCTCACCAATAGGAAGCAGAGAGTGTGCATAAATGGGGTTAAATCCGAATGGGGACTTGTAACAAGTGGTGTTCCACAGGGATCAGTCTTAGGCCCATTGTTATTTATAATATAAGAACATAAGAACATAAGAAAGGAGGAACACTGCAGCAGGCCTGTTGGCCCATACTAGGCAGGTCCTTCACAATCCATCCCACTAACAGAATAATTGCCCAACCTAATTTTCAATTCTACCCAAGAAATAAGCTTTGAAGATTCTATTAACTCAAGTGCGAGTCCCACTCAAATCCAACCCCTCTCACTCATGAATTTATCCAACCTAAATTTGAAACTACCCAAGGTCATAGCTTCAATGACCCTACTAGGCAGACTGTTCCACTCATCAACTACCCTATTTCCAAACCAATATTTTCCTATATCCTTTCTAAATCTAAACTTATCCAATTTGGATCCATTATTGCGGGTTCTCTCTTGGAGAGATATCCTCAAGACCTTATTTATATCCCCCTTATTAATACCCATCTTCCACTTATATACCTCGATCATGTCTCCCCTCATTCTTCGTCTTACAAGTGAATGTAATTTAAGGGTCTTCAATCGTTCTTCATACGGAAGATTTCTAATGCTATGAATTAAGAACATAAGAACATAAGAAAGGAGGAACACTGCAGCAGGCCTGTTGGCCCATACTAGGCAGGTCCTTCACAATCCGTCCCACTAACAGAATATTTGCTCAACCCAATTTTCAATGCTACCCAAGAAATAATCTTTGACAATTCTACCCACTCATGCGGAGTCCACTCAAATCCAACCCTCTCACTCATGAATTTATCCAACCTAAATTTGGGAACTACCCAAGGTCCTAGCTTAACATAAGAACATAAGAACATAAGAAAGGAGGAACACTGCAGCAGGCCTGTTGGCCCATACTAGGCCGGTCCCTTCACATTCCATCCCACCAATAGAACACTTGTTCAACCCAACTTTCAATGCTACCCAGAAATAAGATTTGATAATTTTATTTACTCATGTGCAATTCCCACTCAAATCCAACCCCTCTCACTCATGAATTTATCCAACCTAAATTTAAAACTATCCAAGGTCCTAGCTTCAATAACCCTACTAGGCAGACTGTTCCACTCATCAACTACCCTATTTCCAAACCAATACTTTCCTATATCCTTTCTAAATCTAAACTTATCTAACTTGAATCCATTATTGTGGGTTCTCTCTTGGAGAGATACCCCCAAGACCTTATTTATATCCCCTTTGTTAATACCCATTTTCCACTTGTATACCTCGATCATGTCTCCCCCCATTCTACGTCTTAGAACATAAGAACATAAGAAAGAGGAACACTGCAGCAGGCCTGTTGGCCCATACTAGGCAGGTCCTTCACAATCCGTCCCACTAACAGAATATTTGCTCAACCCAATTTTCAAAGCTACCCAAGAAATAAGCTTTGACAATTCTACCACTCATGCGAGTCCCACTCAAATCCAACCCTCTCACTCATGAATTTATCCAACCTAAATTTGAAACTACCCAAAGGGCCTAGCTTCAATAACCCTACTAGGCAGACTGTTCCTCATCAACTACCCTATTTCCAACCAATCTTTCCATATCCTTTCTAAATCTAAACTTATCTAACTTGAATCCATTATTGCGGGTTCTCTTGGAGAGATATCCTCAAGACCTTATTTATATCCCCTTTGTTAATACCCATTTTCCACTTGTATACCTCGATCATGTCTCCCTCATTCTACGTCTTACAAGTGAATGTAATTTTAGGTCTTCAATCTTTCTTCGTAAGGAAGATTTCTAATGCTATGTATTAATTTAGTCATTCTACGCTGAATGTTTTCTAACGAATTTATGTCCATTCTGTAATATGGAGACCAGAACTGAGCTGCGTAATCTAGGTGAGGCCTTACTAATGATGTATAAAGCTGTAATATAACCTCTGGACTTCTGTTGCTAACACTTCTTGATATAAATCCCAGTAATCTATTTGCCTTATTACGTACGCTTAGGCATTGCTGTCTTGGTTTAAGGTTGCTGCTTACCATCACCCCCAAGTCCTTCTCGCAATCTGTATGGCTAAGTTCTACGTTATTTAACTTATAAGTGCTTGGGTTATGGACACTCCGAGCTTCAGAACCTTGCATTTATCTACATTGAACTGCATCTGCCACTTTTCTGACCACGAATTAAGTTTGTCTAAATCTTCCTGAAGTTCTATGGCATTGGGGGAAAAGTGCTGTCATGGATCGAGTCATGGCTCACCAATAGGAAGCAGAGAGTGTGCATAAATGGGGTTAAATCCGAATGGGGACTTGTAACAAGTGGTGTTCCACAGGGATCAGTCTTAGGCCCATTGTTATTTATAATATATATCAATGACCTTGATGAGGGAATTACTAGTGATATGAGCAAATTCGCCGACGACACGAAGATAGGTAGGATAATTGATTCAAACATAGATGTCATAGAACTTCAGGAAGATTTAGACAAACTTAATTCGTGGTCAGAAAAGTGGCAGATGCAGTTCAATGTAGATAAATGCAGGTTCTGAAGCTCGGGAGTGTCCATAACCCAAGCACTTATAAGTTAAATAACGTAGAACTTAGCCATACAGATTGCGAGAAGGACTTGGGGGTGATGTAAGCAGCAACCTTAAACTCAAGACAGCAATGCCTAAGCGTACGTAATAAGGCAAATAGATTACTGGGATTTATATCAAGAAGTGTTAGCAACAGAAGTCCAGAGGTTATATTACAGCTTTATCATCATTAGTAAGGCCTCACCTAGATTACGCAGCTCAGTTCTGGTCTCCATATTACAGAATGGACATAAATTCGTTAGAAAACATTCAGCGTAGAATGACTAAATTAATACATAAGCATTAGAAATCTTCCTTACGAAGAAAGATTGAAGACCTAAAATTACATTCACTTGTAAGACGTAGAATGAGGGAGACATGATCGAGGTATACAAGTGGAAAATGGTATTAACAAAGGGGATATAAATAAGGTCTTGAGGATATTCTCTCAAGAGAGAACCCAATAATGGATTCAAGTTAGATAAGTTTAGATTTAGAAAGGATATAGGAAAGTATTGGTTTGGAAATAAAGTTGATGAGTGGAACAGTCTGTAGGGATTATTAACTAGGACCAGTAGTTTCAAATTAGGTTGATCAAATCATGAGTGAAGGGTTGGATTGAGGGACTTGCATGAGCGAGTAATTGTCAAAGCTTATTTCTTGGGTAACATTGAAAATTGGGTTGAGCAAATATTCTGTTAGTGGGACGGATTGTGAAGGACCTGCCTAGTATGTGCCAACAGGCCTGCTGCAGTGTTCCTCCTTTCTTATGTTCTTATGTTCTTATGAATCAATTATCCTACCTATCTTCGTGTCGTCGGCGAATTTGCTCATATCACTAGTAATTCCTCATCAAGGTCATTGATATATATTATAAATAACAATGGGCCTAAGACTGATCCTTGTGGAACACCACTGTTACAAGTCCCCATTCGGATTTAACCCCATTTATGCACACTCTCTGCTTCCTATTGGTGAGCCATGACTCGATCCATGACAGCACTTTTCCCCCAATGCCATGAGCTGCCACTTTCTTTAACAGTACTCTATCAAAAGCCTTACTAAAGTCTAAATAAACAATATCGAATTCTTTATCGTGATCAACAGCCTCAAAAGCTTTACTGAAGAAGGTTAATAAATTAGATAGGCAGGAACGGCCCCTCATGAATCCATGCTGGGTATCATTAATCAAATTATGGTTATCTAGATGGCTTCTAATAATATCAGCTATAATTGACTCTAGTAATTTGCCTACAATTGAGGTCAGGCTTATTGGGCGGTAGTTTGACGGTAGTGACTTGTCCCCTGCTTTAAAAATAGGAATTACATTAGCCATCTTCCACATATCAGACACTACACCTGTTTGAAGAGATAAATTAAAAATGTTAGATATTGGTTCACGAGTTCCATTTTGCATTCCTTAAGAACCCTTGCAAAAAGCTCATCAGGACCCGGCGATTTATTTTGTTTCAGTCGGTCAGCTGTTTCATAATCATTTCGCTAGTGACTGTGATATTACATAATTTATCTTCTTCTGGGCCTCTGTAAATTAATTACTGGGATATTATTAATGTCTTCCTGTGTGAAAACCGAGGAAAATAATTATTAAAAATAGAGCACATATCATTCTCCTTGTCAGTAAGATGCCCAAAGTTATTTTTAAGGGGACCTATCTTATCCCTAACTTTTGTTCTATAAACCTGGAAAAACTTTTTTACATTTTTCTAGGGGGATAAATTTGTTTGGTAATGGCATGAACAGCATTCTCGAACGAAAAATATGGAACCGGGGGTACCACTGTATATATTTTGCACCTTATTTTGGGCCGGGCCAAAAAGTTATGAAAAAAAAATAAAATGGGAAAAAAAAACAAAAAACCTACGAAAGGAAGAAACCTAAGTTTCGTGAGAAAATTTCCTGCTGTTGCCATACGTGGCTCATTTTTTGCCAACTTGCCTCTATATCTGGTAAGTACTGATCGAAAAAAATTTTTTTTGGGATTTAAACAATCAAAAAAATAATCTTAAAATTTTGATAAGAATTTTTTTTTTTAATATTTCCAGACATAGAATAAAAGGGTTTCAGAGAGGCCCTGACAATAAAAAGGGTTAATCTCGGAGAAGGCACCTCCTTCCTTCCTTTTCCTCTTCCTTTTCTGAAGCAATTGCCTGACTTTGGTCTGATGAAGTTCACTTCCAGTTGTTGCAGCTCTTCAGTGGTTAGCTCTACCCTGTGGTCCCCCACCAACTCTTCCATCCTCACCCCCCCACCTAACCCCAGGCTTTTCCCCCAAATCACAATATTTTCCACAACAGGCACAGGGTTGCCCAACCGCAAATCCCTTCAAAATCTCAACAAACCCGGGCACAGTGGTCTCCAAGGGGTTCAAAGTCTGGTAGTCACTCCCTCCCAGCCTTACCTATAAGCCCTATGATTTAAAAAGACATTGAAGTGATTCTTCCAAACTTTAAGGGTCAATTCAGGTCAGGTCATTTCAAGCATTTCTGAAACACTGTTTTGGGTGTACAGTTTTTGAAGTTAGAAAGACCTGCGGGGTCATGGGCGGGAGAAGGAGTGGTGTTAGGAGGCAAGAACTTCACTTTTATATTAAAGTCCCTAGACATTTGGTCTTCAAGTCTGGAGGATGTCCCAGGAGCATTGTCCAGTACCGGGGGCCCCCTGAGTCCCAAATCGTTATCCTGAGGTTTTTTACACTTAAGCCAAACACATCATCAATCTTTGAAAACTGATTTTTGGACCCATGTTTGATTTGATTTCCACATCACACAAATTTTTTCTTGTGGACATTGTGTTTTTTGAACACTCGGGGAGTTTCAGGTGATAAAAGTAAGGCTTAAATCCCCACTTCATTCTACACAACATGAGAGTTAGCCTGTCTTTCATGGGGCTTGTGTCCTGGCGTGTCTTTTCCTCCGGGGATGTAGGTCCTGTTGGGCATTTCTTCCAAAACAGGCCTGTTTCGTCACAGAAACACTTGTTGGGGTTTAGATTTTCCTCTTTATGTAGTCCCAAAAAATTTCCCGCACAAAACCCGCAGAATGTTTGTCTGAACTTGCCCGCCCCACCATGCCTTACAACACTGTGTTGCCACTACCTTCTTTAATCTCAACAGCCCTTTTCTGGCCTAAATTCACTACCAGCAGCATTGCAGGAGTTTCTTCAAAGATCTTCAGCCCCCAAAAAAATTTGCCTTCCAAATAACAGGCTCACTACACTGTCTCCACCATTTGTTTTTCTTTAATCCACAATAACAATAACTTTCCATTTGTTCCTTGTTTACCTTTGTTTTTGTTACAAAAGCTACCCTTTGGCAACATCAGCATCCTTGATTTGTTCTTTCTTTGCCAGGATGGTTGTAATTGTTGATTTCCCCCAAAATCCGGCAAGTTCCAGCACCCGCCCACCACTCTATATTTCTCAATCACTTTTTCTCTTTAAAATTTCCCTCATTTCTCCTCTTGCCACAGGAAATTCTTGGGAGCCATAGTTACTTATTTTGGTTGCACTGGCAAAAAAAGAAAACAAACCCAAATGTCTGGATGAATGAGCAAAATTTCCTTACGCACCGAGAGACACAGCCAAAATGAGCGCAAGCGGCAGGGCGGTTGACGCATCAACGGCCCACAAAAACACCATGCCAGCCGAAACCGGCCCCTAGTGAGTTGGTGCAATAGGGCGCATGGAGTTCCCCAGAAGCAATTACAGAAAAAAATAAAAGTAAATACAATACAATGAGTTAAGCTTAAGAAAAAAATATTAAATTCACCATCTAACGTCGTTACAAGTGGGAGGCTAAATGAGAGAGGAGGCGAGGGAGTAGCATTCAGTGTCTGGTGAGTGATCATGGGTGGGATGTTAGGGGGCGCTAATAAAATGTTTTAATTATGCTAATATTAGTAATAAAGGTTTTTGTCATTACATTTATTCAAATTTATATCAGACGATAAATACTAGAACTGTAAAGGCTGGGAAAATAAACAGTGGACCCCGAACAATTATGAAGTGTATTTTTTTAAGTGTTTTGTAAGTAAATTTTTGGGTCTAAAAAGGGCTAGTTAATAACATTATTCCCTTTGGGAATAAATTAGGTAATCTTGAACAGCATTCTGGACGAAAAAAACCCCGTATATGCCATATTAAGGGGGGGAGGTGGAGGCTGCCCTCTGGGATAAAATCATAGATAGATACATTGTTTTTCATCAGGGAAACATTGATCCTCTTGTCATAAGAAAAATGAAAAAAAGCATTTATTATTATTATAATTTTTAATAATTTTCAATAATAATAATTAATATGTAATAATAATGATGATAATAATAATAACAATCGCTCTGGGTGTATGTCACCCACCAAACCTATACAAATACATATTTAAAAGGCCCCCCAGAGTGATTATTAATTATATTTTATTATTATTATCACCATCGCATACCTTATTCACTAAGTATAATAATTTCTTAAGCTGCCACAAGAAAAAAAAATGTAATACACAGACGACACAAGCTGATCCCTTGACTGTATTTTCCAGTGCGATTCAGGTATACATTAATACAGTTCATAGTTATCATACATAGCAGCATGTTTTGGGAGAACCTAGGAAAACCCCAAAAAAAAAGTCAGACATAGTGACTTATTTCCTTGTACTTCTTCCATTTCTCTTGTTTTTCCTTTCCAAGTGCTGCTGCACTCAAATTGTGCATCCCATAGTACAAGATAGGGGGAATAAGTGCAGCAGCACTTGGAAGAGGAAAAACAGAAGAAAATGGAAATACAAAAACTATAAAGGGATCACTGATTTGTTCGCTGTGTGTTTACTCTCTCCCCGTGGCAGCTTAATTAGAATGATTAAACCAGTGAACAAGGTATGGGGTGTGATAATAATAATAATAATAATAATATTAAATAAAGATAAGATTTATTTCTTGTAATAATAACAATTCTCTGATTGCTAAATGTCAGCTAAACCTATCAAGTGCTGCTGCCTCTATCTTGTACTATGGGGAACACAATAAGTTCAAATTTGCAAAATGTAGTTTGGAGACTTTAAAAACTATGAATGGTGGCTGAAAAAGAGATTGAATGATGAAATTCTCATACGGAAATTTTTTTTTTTTTTTATGGAGAGCCCGTAAAATTTTCCAATTGTTGGTAAATGAGATGTTGGGGGAGACTGCAATTTAAAAGAGGGGGTTAAAATTGAACCACCATATTAAAAACACAACTGAGTTCCCAAAAAAACTATTACATTACAAAAAAAAACGGAGAGGAACAAAAAAAAGTTTCAGTTTGACCACAACAAGTCAGTTTTGGACGGTAACTTTCCCAATCGTAAAACGCTCATAAATTTCCCCTAATGTTTCTTTTTCAGGTCCCCTATTTGGGGGGAGAAGGACTGTGTTAAAAAAAACCTCTCACTCAAAACCACCACTCTTTACACACACACCGTCATATGGGGTGGTGGTGGGTCGCGCTAGTAAAAGGCCCCCCACCCGGGGGGTTTTGACACCCACACCAGGGGCCTTTTGAATATTCTGCGGGGCAGTTAAAAAACCCACAAAAACCCAAGAGGAAAACCACTTTCCAATCCAACTGATAGCACAAAACAATTTGAACAAACTTAAAGGGGAAATGGCTTGGCTTTTTTTGGCTTGGTGAAGAAGGGGAAAGGGCCGAGATCTGACTTGAATTTTGATGCACACAGCATAAAGGAGATTGGATGACTGAAGAACAGGCTGGTGATAGGCTGAAAGACTTGGGAAAATGAGGCTCTTTCCCTAGACTGGCAAAGGGTGGCAATGCGAAACCCCCGGTAAAACCCGAAAGAAGGGGGAGAAAGGGGGGAGGAGGAGTTGAATGCATTAAACAGGTGGGGATTTGGAGGAAGTGGAAAAATGGATGGAATGGGCGAAAGGGATTTACATAGGGGAACAATTCAGTCTGGGGGCCATAGGTGGTAATTGAATTGTACAACCCGCCACAGAACTGCAGGAAGGAAGAGAAGAATACGACGAGAGCAGCAGAGCAAGGGGAGACACACTAGCCGAGGTAGCCGGAAGAGCCCATTGGGGAGAACAAAGTTACTAGTTATGGGTGATTTCAATCACAAGGAGATTGATTGGGAAACCTGGAGCCCCTGGGGGTCCTGAATCATGGGGGAGCCAAGATGATGGATGGTACGGGAAAAACCTCATGCATCAACATGTTAGAGACACTACTAGAGAGAGAGGTGGGGATGATCCAGCAAGACTGGACCTAGTATTCACCTGATAGTTCGACATCCGAGGATATCACATATGAAAGGCCCTTGGAGCTAGTGATCATTTGGTTCTGTGTTTTGATTATATAGTTGAGCTACAAGTGGAGAGGGGAGCAGGAATAGGAAGGAGAAACAAACTACAAAAGGGGAACTACACAGGCATGAGGAACTTCCTACAAGATGTTCAGTGGGGAGAGAATTGGCAGGAAAACCAGTAAAAGAAATGATGGAATATGTGACAACCAAATGCAAAGAGGCAGAGGAGGGTATGTCCCCAAGGAAACGGAAGTAATGGGAAGACCAGAATGAGTCCTTGGTTCACCCAGAGGTGTAGGGAGGCAAAAACTAATGTAACAGAGAATGGAAAAAGTACAGAAGACAAAGGACCCAGGAAAATAAAGAGATTAGCCAAAGAGCCGAAACGAATATGCACAGGTAAAAGGAGGCTCAGCGACAATATGAAAATGATGTAGCATCAAAAGTCTAGTCTGACCCGGCTGTTGTATAGCCACATCAGGAGGAAAACAACAGTCAAGGACCAGGTAATCAGGCTGAGGAAGGAAGGTGGGAAGTTCACAAGAAACGACCAAGAGGTATATGAGGAGCTCAACATGAGATTTAAAGAAGTATTTACAGAGGAGACAGGAAGGACTCCAGGGAATTCAGAATAGGAGGCTTACCAACAAGTGCTGGATGAAATACACACAACCGAGGAGGAGGTGAAGAAGCTGCTATGTGAACTCGATACCTCAAAAGCGGGGACCGGACAACATTTCTCCGTGGGTCCTTAGAGAGGAGCAGAGATGTTGTGTGTGCCACTAACAAAAATCTTCAACACATCCATTGAAACTGGGCAACTACCTGAGGCATGGAAGATGGCAAATGTAGTCCCAATTTTTAAGAAAGGAGACAGACACGAGGCATTAAACTATAGACCTGTGTCACTGACGGTATAGTATGCAAAGTCATGGAGAAGATCATCAGGAGGAGAGTGGGTGGAGCACCCAGAAAGACACAAGCTTATAAACGACAACCAGCACGGTTTCAGAGAAGGAAAATCCTGTGTCACAAACCTACTGGAGTTTTATGACAAGGTAACAGAAGTAAGACACGAGAGAGAGGGGTGGATAGACTGCATTTTCTTGGACTGCAAGAAGGCGTTCGACACAGTTCCTCACAAGAGGTTAATGCAAAAGCTAGAGGATCAGGCACAACAGGAAAGGCACTGCAATGGATCAGAGAATATCTGAGAGGGAGGCAACAACGAGTCATGGTACGTGACGAGGTGTCAGTGGGCACCTGTGACGAGTGGGGTTCCACAAGGGTCAGTCCTAGGACCTGTACTGTTTTTGGTATATGGAATGACATAACAGAAGGGATAGACTCAAAAGTGTCCCTGTTTGCAGATGAGTGAAGTTAATGAGAAGAATTAAATCAGTCGAGGATCAGGAAGGACTACAAAGAGACCTGGACAGGCTACAAGCCTGGTCCAGAACTGGCTCCTAGAATTTAACCCGCCAAATGTAAAGTCATGAAGATCGGGAAGGGCAAAGAAGACCGCAGACAGAGTATAGTCTAGGTGGCCAAAGACTGCAAACCTCACTCAAGGAAAAAGATATTGGGGGAGTATAATACCGAGCACATCTCCTGAGGCACACATCAATCAGATAACTGCTGCAGCATACGGGCGGCTGGCAAACCTAAGAATAGCATTCCAATACCCACTAAGGAATCATTCAAGACTCTGTACACCATATACGTCAGGCCCATACTGGAGTATGCAGCACCAGTTTGGAACCCACACCCTGGTCAAGCATGTCAAGAAATTAGAGAAAGTGCAGAGGTTTGCAACAAGACTAGTCCCAGAGCAAAGGGGGATTGTCCTACCGAAGAAAGGTTAAGGGAAATCGGCCTGACGACACCAGAGGACAGGAGGGTTAGGGAGACATGATAACGACATATAAAATACTGCGAGGAATAGATAAGGTGGACAGAGACAAGATGTTCCAGAGAGGGGACATAGAAACAAGGGGTCACAATTGGTGCTGAAGACCCTATGAGTCAAAGGGATGTTAGGAAGTATTTCTTCAGTCATAGAGTTGTCAGGAAGTGGAATAGCCTAGAAAGCGACGTAGTGGAGGCAGGAACTATACATAGTTTAAGACGAGGTTTGATAAAGCTCATGGAGCAGGAGAGAGAGGACCATTAGCAATCAGTGAAGAGGCGGGGCCAGGAGCTATGACTTGACCCCTGCAACCAAAATAGGTGAGTACAAATAGGTGAGTACAAATAGGTGAGTACAAATAGGTGAGTACACGCATGCATATGCAACAGGCCTAGTGTCTAATTGACATGTGACTAGGACAAAATGGTAACTAACACACACTCACACACACATCAACACATCCCTTGAAACTGGGCAGCTACCTGAGGTATGGAAGAAGGCCAACGTAGTCCCCTTTTTTAAAAAAGGAGACAGAAAAGAGGCACTAAACTATAGACCGGTGTCACTTACATGTATAGTGTGCAAAGTCCTGGAGAAAATCATCAGGAAAAGAATGGTGGAACACCTTGAGCGGAACAGGATAATAAACACCAGACAACATGGATTCCGGGAAGGCAAATCCTGTGTAACAAAACCTCCTAGAGTTCTATGATAAAGTAACAGAGGTAAGGCAGGAGAGAAAGGGTGGGTTGATTGCATTTTCCTGACTGCAGGAAGGCCTTCGACACAGTTCCTCACATGAGATTAGTAAAGAAGTTGGAAGAACAAGCAGGTATAACAGGAAGGGCACTGGAATGGATCGGGGAATACCTCAAAGGGAAGCAACAACGGGTCATGGTGCGTGGTGAGGTATCACAGTGGGCGCCTGTGACGAGTGGTGTACTGCAGGGGTCAGTCCTAGGACCAGTGTTATTCCTGGTACAGTGGTACTCGACTTACGATGGTCCCCAAACACACCCTTTTATGTAAGTTTTTTTTTTTAAATGCTTTTGTAAGTGTACTTTTAGGGTCTAAACAGACTAGTCTATTTTACATTATTTCTTAAGGAGATAAATTCGTTTGTAATGGCATTTGAACAGCATTCGGGAATGAAAAAATATCGTAAGTCGAGGTACCACTGTATATGTAAATGACATGACGGATGGGATAGACTCAGAAGTGTCTCTATTCGCAGATGATGTGAAAATAATGAGGAGAATCACATCGGAAGAGGACCAGGCAGGGCTGCAAACAGACCTGGACAAGCTCGACATCTATTCTAGCAGTTGGCTTCTCGAATTCAATCCCTCCAAATGCAAAGTCATGAGGATCGGAGAAGGGCAAAGAAGACCGCTGACAGAGTACAAGCTAGGCGGACAAAGGCTACAAACCTCGGCAAAGGAGAAAGACCTTGGGGAGTATAACGCCTAGCACGTCTCCGGAGGCCACATCAACCAGATAACTGCGGCAGCATATGGGCGTCTGGCAAACCTTAGATTAGCGTCCCGTACCTTAACAAGGAATCGCTCAAGACACTGTATACCGTGTACGCCAGGCCCATACTAGAATATGCAGCACCAGTCTGGAACCCACACCTGGTCAAGCACGAAGGAAACTAGAGAAAGTGCAAAGGTTTGCGACAAGGTTAGTTCCACAACTCAGGGGTCTGTCTTATGAAGAAAGGTTGAGGGAAATAGGACTAACAACACTGGAGGAAAGAAGGGTCAGAGGAGACATGATAACACATACAAAATACTGCAGGAAATTGACAAGGTAGATAGTGACAGGTTGTTTCAGAGAGGGAACACAGAAACAAGGGGACACAACTGGAAGCTGAAGACTCAGATGAGTCAAAGGGGTGTCAGGAAACATTTCTTCAGCCACAGAGTAGTTGGAAGTGGAATGGACTAGAGAAAGATATAGTGGAGGCAGGAACCATACATAGTTTTAAGACAAGGTATGATAAAGCTCTATGGAGCAGGGAGAGCAGAGACCCAGTAGCAGACAGCGAAGAGGCGGGGCCAGGAGCCGAGTCTCGACCCCTGCAACCACAATTAGGGTGAGTACACTTCTCTCTCTCTCTCTCTCACACACACACACACACACACTCAAACACGCCACACACAGGAGAGGTTAAGAGAAATCGACCTGATGACACTGGAGGACAGAGAGATAGGGGGATATGATATCGACATACAAAATACTGAGAGGAATCGACAAGGTGGACAGAGACGGGGTGTTCCAGAGATGACCCACAGCAACAAGGGGCACATTTGGGGAAATGAAGGCTCAGATGAATCACGGGGATGTTAGGAAGTTTTTTAGCGATTTTTAGGAAGTGGAATAGTCTGGGAAGTGATGTAGGGGGGCAGGATCCATACATAGCTTTAAGAAGATGTATGAAAAGTCATGGAGCAGGAGAGAGGAATTAGTATCGACCATGGGGAGGGCCAGGAGCAGAATCGACCCCTAACCCCAAAAGGTGAGAACAAAACACGGGGGGTTTAAAAAGGAATCCCAAGGGGCGGGAGGTTCCAAGGTGGATTGCGTTATGTATAACCCACCACAGAACAACGGGGCCAAGGCAAGAGTATGATGAGAGAAAGAGCGATGATTGACACACTGGCAAGGGGCCCAGAAGGGCCCAAAAAAGGGGGCGGCTCTGCTGGGTGACTTCAACCATAAGGAAATCGATTGGGAGAACTTAGAGCCACATGGGGGGAAAAAACGGGGGTCAAGATGCTGGAGGTGGAAAAAGGAAAATCTCATGTACCAACACGAAGGGACACTACCAGAGAGAGAGGGGGGGGCAACCGGACGGGACCTAGATTCACCCTGAGTAGTGCAGATATTGAGGCATCCCATGAAAGCCCTTGGGGCCAGGGGGTAAATATGGTTCTAAGTTCAATAATAGAGTTCAAAGGGGGGGGAAAGGAAGGGTGCACGAATGAAAAACTACAAGAAAGGTGATTTTTGGGGGGAAGAACTTCCTGCATGGAGTTCAGTGGGACAGGGGCTGACAGGAACCCTTTAAGATGATGGAATATATGCAAAAATTTTGGGAAGGAAGCTGAGGAGGGGTTTATCCCCAAAGGGGAAAAGGGAAAAACAAACCAGGTGAGCCCATGGTTCACCCAAAGGCGGGGAACCAAAAAAGGGGTGCCAGGAATGGAAGAGGTACAGAAGGAAAAAGGCCCAGGAGAATAAGGGAGCAGTCGTAGATCCCGAAATGATTATGCACGGGGGAAAGGGTCCCAAAGACAGTACGAAATGAAAGCGAAACCAAATCTACCCAAAGCTGTTGTACACCCACATCAGGGGGGAAAACAGTAAAGGACCAGGGATCGGGGGTGGGGAAGGAAGGAGGGAGGCCAAGAAATGACCGGGGGAAGGGCGGGGAGCTCAACATGAGATTCAAAGAGGTTTTCCGAGGGATAGGGGCCCCAGGGGGGGAGAGGTGGGGGACCCCCCTCAGGTGCTGGAAAAAAAACAAAACGAGGAGGAAGTGAAGAGGCTAAAACGAGCGATCCCCCAAAAAAGGGGACCGGATAACATCTCACCATGGGCCCGGGGAGGGGGGAGAAGCTTTTCCCCTTCCCACTTTAAAACATCTATCGAAACGGGGCAACTACCAGGATGGGAAGAAAGCAAATGGGTTCCAATTTTTAAAAAGGAGACAGGAACGAGACTAAACTACAGACCAGTGTCACTGACATGTATAGAAAAGCAATCATGGAGAACATAATCAGGAGAAGAGTGGGGAGCACCTAAAAAGGGAAATCTTACAAAAAAGGGCCAACACGGTTTGGGAGGGAAAAACCCGGGGGCGCAAACCACTGGATTCAAACCCAGGGGGCAGTATGACGGAGAGAGGGGGGTAGGGGTTCATATTCTTGGCTGTAAGAAGGCATTTGCACAGTTCCATACAAGAGGGTTTGGGGGGGCTTGGGGGGCCAGGCAGGGGGGAAAGGGGGCATAAAAGGGTGGGGGAAACCCCAAAAACAGCAGCAAGTCATGGACGGGGGGAGGCAGAGTTGGGCCGGGGGCGAGCGGGGTTTTCCCGGGTCAGTCCAGGCCGGGGTGTTTCTGGTATTTGGAACGAAAAGGGAAAGGGAAAAGACTCCAAGTGCCCCTGTTTGAGTGAGGGGAAATTGATGAGGGAAAAATTAAACCGGACGAGGGGCAGGCGAACTAAAAAAACTGGGCAGGTTTTGGGCCGGGGGGAATTGGTCCCGGGTTTAACCCCCCAAGGCAAAGTCAAAAATTGGGGGGAAAGGCAAGAAGACCCAGACGGAGGGGGGCTAGGGGGCCCGAGACACAAAAACCCAAACAGGGAAAAAATCTTGGAGGAGTATAACACCAGGCACATCTCCGAGGTGCACATCAACCAAAAACTGCTGCAGCATAAGGGGGCCAGCAAACCTAAGAACAGCATTCCCATATCTTAAAAAGAA
>WNWK01001767.1:237500-251831 GCA_009830355.1 Cherax destructor | reverse complement strand
AGTGCAAAGGTTTGCAACAAGACTAGTCCCAGAGCTAAGGGATTGTCCTACGAAGAAAGGTTAGGGAAATCGGTCTGACGACACTAGAGGACAGGAGGGTTAGGGGAGACATGATAACGACATATAAAATACTGCGAGGAATAGATAAGGTGGACAGAGACAAGATGTTCCAGAGAGGGGACACAGAAACATGGGGTCACAATTGGAAGTTGAAGACTCCTATGAGTCAAAGGGATGTTAGGAAGTATTTCTTCAGTCATAGAGTTGTCAGGAAGTGGAATAGCTTAGAAAGCGACATAGTGGAGGCAGGAACCATAAAGTTTTAAGACTAGGTTTGATAAAGCTCATGGAGCAGGGAGAGAGAGGACCTAGTAGCAATCAGTGAAGAGGCGGGGCCAGGAGCTATGACTCGACCCCTGCAACCACAAATAGGTGAGTACAAATAGGTGAGTACACACGCAAAGTGGACAGAGACAGAATGTTCCAGAGATGGGACACAGCAACAAGGGGACACAGTTGGAAGTTGAAGACTCAGATGAATCACAGAGATGTTAGGAAGTATTTCTTCAGTCACAGAGTGGTCGGGAAGTGGAATAGTTTGGGAAGTGATGTAGTGGAGGCAGGTTCCATACATAGCTTTAAGCAGAGGTATGATAAAGCTCATGGCGCAGGGAGTGACCCAGTAGCGGCCAGTGAAGAGGCGGGGCCAGGAGCTATGACTAGACCCCTGCAACCACAACAACTAGGTGAGTACACACACACGGAACCCACACCTAGCCAAACACATAAAGAAAATAGAGAAAGTGCAAAGGTTTGCAACACGACTAGTCTCGGAGCTATGGGGTATGTCATACGAGGAGAGGTTAAGGGAAATCAACCTGACGACACTGGAGGACAGGAGAGAAAGGGGGGACATGATAACGACATATATCATGGCGAAGGGAGAGAGACCCAGTAGCGGCCAGTGAAGAGTCGGGGCCAGGAGCTGTGACTCGACCCCTGCAACCACAACTAGGTGAGTATACACATGGATGGTAAGCCAGGACACAGAAACAATAATTACTAACACACACTACCCTTAGGCAACAATATAAACTATACCTTAATTCTCTCTCACCATCTGTCTCACCCTCTGCGTCTCACCCTGTGTCTCACCCTCTGCGTCTCACCCTGTGTTCTCACCCTCTGCGTCTCACCCTGTGTTCTCACCCTCTGCGTCTCACCCTGTGTCTCACCCTCTGCGTCTCACCCTGTGTCTCACCCTCTGCGTCTCACCCTGTGTTCTCACCCTCTGCGTCTCACCCTGTGTTCTCACCCTCTGCGTCTCACCCTGTGTCTCACCCTCTGCGTCTCACCCTGTGTTCTCACCCTCTGCGTCTCACCCTGTGTTCTCACCCTCTGCGTCTCACCCTGTGTTCTCACCCTCTCCGTCTCACCCTGTGTTCTCACCCTCTGCGTCTCACCCTGTGTTCTCACCCTGTGTCTCACCCTCTGCGTCTCACCCTGTGTTCTCACCCTCTGCGTCTCACCCTGTGTTCTCACCCTCTGTGTCACCATCTCAGTCTCTCGTGGGGTTTTCTGAGAGTAGGTTTCTTAGAGTGTTCTGCAGGTTTTCTGAGAGTAGGTTTCTTAGAGTGTTCTGCAGGTTTTCTGAGAGTAGGTTTCTTAGAGTGTTCTGCAGGTTTTCACAGCGTGCGCAAGCCACCACATATCATTAAAAATAATAAAAAAAAAATAACTACCTCTGCCACTTCGACTATATAACAAAAAAAAATCCCCATTTTTGTAAATCCCTCTGCGAGAAAAACCCATTCCCAGGTTTTAACATTTTCCTGCATATATATTGTTTTTTAATAACCTTGGATTAGCTTTGATTCGAGGAAGAGAGACGTGGAGTGAGCATAGGTGGGTAAGCTCTTCATCTGTCTCCACACAATTTCCTGCACCAAGCCTCCTGGAGAACGGTTGGGTCGACAGATAGAGATTTTTTTCTGATAGTTCTTTCGTGGATCCTGGCGGTTGATGGTTGACAGAGGGAGATTGATAGCTGCCTTAAACAAAACAAAAAATACTCGCCTTTTGGAATAAACTGACAGTATTATTAGCGATGATTTTTTCTCTTTTTCCTAAAGTGTTGAAGGATTAAAATAGCGTGTGATATAACAGTTAGTTGTTACTGTGACATAACAGTTGTTACTGTTGGTCGACGTTACTGTGACATAACAGTTGTTACTGTTGGTCGACGTTACTGTGACATAACAGTTGTTACTGTTGGTCGACGTTACTGTGACATAACAGTTGTGTTACTGTTGGTCGACGTTACTGTGACATAACAGCTGTGTTACTGTTGGTCGACGTTACTGTGACATAACAGTTGTGTTACTACTGGTCGACGTTACTGTGACATAACAGTTGTGTTACTACTGGTCGACGTTACTGTGACATAACAGTTGTGTTACTGTTGGTCGACGTTACTGTGACATAACAGCTGTGTTACTGTTGGTCGACGTTACTGTGACATAACAGTTGTGTTACTACTGGTCGACGTTACTGTGACATAACAGTTGTGTTACTGTTGGTCGACGTTACTGTGACATAACAGTTGTGTTACTGTTGGTCGACGTTACTGTGACATAACAGTTGTTACTGTTGGTCGACGTTACTGTGACATAACAGTTGTGTTACTGTTGGTCGACGTTACTGTGACATAACAGTTGTTACTGTTGGTCGACGTTACTGTGACATAACAGTTGTGTTACTGTTGGTCGACGATACTGTGACATAACAGTTGTGTTACTGTTGGTCGACGTTACTGTGACATAACAGTTGTGTTACTGTTGGTCGACGTTACTGTGACATAACAGTTGTGTTACTGTTGGTCGACGTTACTGTGACATAATAGCTGTGTTACTGTTGGTCGACGTTACTGTGACAACAGTTGTGTTACTGTTGGTCGACGTTACTGTGACATAACAGTTGTGGTACTACTGGTCGACGTTACTGTGACATAACAGTTGTGTTACTGTTGTTCGACGTTACTGTGACATAATAGTTGTGTTACTGTTGGTCGACGTTACTGTGACATAATAGTTGTGTTACTGTTGGTCGACGTTACTGTGACATAACAGTTGTGTTACTGTTGTTCGACGTTACTGTGACATAACAGTTGTGTTACTACTGGTCGACGTTACTGTGACATAACAGTTGTGTTACTGTTGGTCGACGTTACTGTGACATAATAGCTGTGTTACTGTTGGTCGACGTTACTGTGACATAACAGTTGTGTTACTACTGGTCGACGTTACTGTGACATAACAGTTGTGTTACTACTGATCGACGTTACTGTGACATAACAGTTGTGTTACTGTTGTTCGACGTTACTGTGACATAACAGTTGTGTTACTGTTGGTCGACGTTACTGTGACATAACAGTTGTGTTACTACTGGTCGACGTTACTGTGACATAACAGTTGTGTTACTGTTGGTCGACGTTACTGTGACATAACAGTTGTGTTACTGTTGTTCGACGTTACTGTGACATAACAGTTGTGTTACTACTGGTCGACGTTACTGTGACATAACAGTTGTGTTACTGTTGGTCGATTTTACTGTGACATAACAGTTGTGTTACTACTGGTCGACGTTACTGTGACATAACAGTTGTGTTACTGTTGGTCGACGTTACTGTGACATAACAGTTGTGTTACTGTTGGTCGACGTTACTGTGACATAACAGTTGTGTTACTGTTGGTCGACGTTACTGTGACATAACAGTTGTTTTACTGTTGGTCGGCGTTACTGTGACATAACAGTTGTGTTACTGTTGGTCGACGTTACTGTGACATAAGTTGTGTTACTGTTGGTCGACGTTACTGTGACATAACAGTTGTTACTGTTGGTCGACGTTACTGTGGCATAACAGTTGTGTTACTGTTGGTCGACGTTACTGTGACATAACAGTTGTTACTGTTGGTCGACGTTACTGTGACATAACAGTTGTGTTACTGTTGGTCGACGTTACTGTGACATAACAGTTGTGTTACTGTTGGTCGACGTTACTGTGACATAACAGTTGTGTTACTGTTGGTCGACGTTACTGTGACATAACAGTTGTGTTACTGTTGGTCGACGTTACTGTGACATAACAGTTGTGTTACTGTTGGTCGACGTTACTGTGACATAACAGTTGTGTTACTGTTGGTCGACGTTACTGTGACATAACAGCTATGTTACTGTTGGTCGACGTTACTGTGACATAACAGCTGTGTTACTGTTGGTCGACGTTACTGTGACATAATAGCTGTGTTACTGTTGGTCGACGTTACTGTGACATAACAGTTGTGTTACTGTTGGTCGACGTTACTGTGACATAACAGTTGTGTTACTGTTGGTCGACGTTACTGTGACATAACAGTTGTGTTACTGTTGGTCGACGTTATTGTGACATAACAGTTGTGTTACTGTTGGTCGACGTTACTGTGACATAACAGGTGTTTTACTGTTGGTCGACGTTACTGTGACATAACAGTTGTGTTACTGTTGGTCGACGTTACTGTAACATAACAGTTGTGTTACTGTTGGTCGACGTTACTGTGACAACAGTTGTTACTGTTGGTCGACGTTACTGTGACATAACAGCTGTGTTACTGTTGGTCGACGTTACTGTGACATAACAGCTGTGTTACTGTTGGTCGACGTTACTGTGACATAACAGCTGTGTTACTGTTGGTCGACGTTACTGTGACATAACTGTGTTGAAATTCACGTGATAAAATTTTTTGAATGTAATATTCTATTAAGTAATTTGCATAAGCTTGTTTCAGGTGACCTGCCTTGTTTGTCCACACACACACACCGGGGCCAGGAGCTATGACTCGACCCCTGCAACCACAATTAGGTGAGTACACACACACATACACACAAAAGTGCACATACACACACAAGCACACATACACACACTGGGGCCAGGAGCTATGAATCGACCCCTGCAACCACAATTAGGTGAGTACACACACACACATACACACACACACACACACACAAGTAATCCCACTGGTATCCCACACAAGCAATCCCCCGCGGTTATCCCACACAGGTAACCCCTACACAGGTATCCCACACAGGTAACGCACACAGGTAACCCCTACATAGGTATCCCACACAGGTAACCCCTACACAGGTATCTCACACAGGTAACACACAGTAACCCCTACACAGGTAACCCCTACACAGGTATCGCACACAGGTAACCCCTACACAGGTATCGCACACAGGTAACCCCTACACAGGTATCGCACACAGGTAACCCCTACACAGGTAACCCCTACACAGGTATCCCACACAGGTATCCCACACAGGTATTACTGCTATCCCCTCTTCACCTCAGTCGTCTAATAACAATATCCAGACTAACTCTCCATTACCACCATTAACAACGAGGGTAAACTCCCTTGTTAGTGCTGGTAAGGTGCATGAGGGAGGGGGGAGGGAGGGGTAGGCTTCACCCTCCAGCAATAAAAGCCTAAACTAAACTTATTAAAAGTCTTGGAAGACAAATTTGGTAAATCTAGACTTTTTTTCTTTTTTAAAGTTCTATTTTTCTCAACTCTAAAATTATGATAATATAATTTGAATTCAGTTGGTAGTATAATAAATTGTTAATATTATTAATAATTATAATTACTAATATTAATAAGCATTACTATACAGGGGTGTACAGCAGGCGTACAGGGGTGTACAGCAGTATTTCTGCCTAGAGAGAACAAGTTTAAGAGGATCATCATTGGCTTCTCTTGTTCTAAAGGTTCTAGTTATCCATACTATCATTTTCCTCGCAGAAATCAGGTGTGATCCAGTGGAAGGGAAGTAACAGTTCTCTGAATGAAGAACCTTCACCAGAATGAAGGCACTTCCTTCACCAGCATGAAGGTACTTCCTTCACCAACATAAAGGTACTTCCTTCACCAGCATGAACGTACATCCTTCACCAGCATGAAGGTACTTCCTTCACCAGCATGAAGGCACTTCCTTAACCAGCATGAAGGCACTTCCTTCACCAGCATGAAGGTACTTCCTTCAACAGCATGAAGGTACTTCCTTCACCAACATGAAGGTATATCCTTCACCAACTTGAAGGTACTTCCTTCACCAACATGAATGTACTTCCTTCACCAGCATGAATGTACTTCCTTCACCAACATGAAGGTAACTTCCTTCACCAACATGAAGATACTTCCTTCACCAACATGAAGGTACTTCCTTCACCAGCATGAATGTACTTCCTTCACCAACATTAAGGCACTTCCTTCACCAACATGAAGGTACTTCCTTCACAAACATGAAGGTACTTCCTTCACCAGCATGAAGGTACTTCCTTCACCAACATGAAGGTACTTCCTTCACCAGCATGAATGTACTTCCTTCACCAACATGAAGGCACTTCCTTCACCAGCATGAAGGTACTTCCTTCACCAACATGAAGGCACTTCCTTCACAAACATGAAGGTACTTCCTTCACCAGCATGAAGGTACTTCCTTCACCAACATGAAGGTAACTTCCTTCACCAGCATGAAGATACTTCCTTCACCAGCATGAAGGTACTTCCTTCACCAGCATGAAGGTACTTCCTTCATCAACATAAAGGTACTTCCTTCACCAACATGAAGGTACTTCCCTCACCAACATGAAGGTACGTCCTTCACCAGCATAAAGGTACTTCCTTCACCAACATGAAGGTAACTTCCTTCACCAGCATGAAGGTACTTCCTTCACCAGAATGAAGGTACTTCCTTCACCAGCATGAAGGTACTTCCTTCAACAACATGAAGGTACTTCCTTCACCAACATAAAGGTATTTCCTTCACCAACATGAAGGTACTTCCTTCACCAACATGAAGGTACTTCCTTCACCAGCATGAAGGTACTTCCTTCACCAACATTAAGGTACTTCCATCAACATGAAGGTAACTTCCTTCACCAGCATGAAGGTACTTTCTTCACCAGCATGAAGGTACTTCCTTCACCAGCATGAAGGTACTTCCTTCACCAGCATGAAGGTACTTCCTTCACCAACATGAAGGCACTTCCTTCACCAACATGAAGGTACTTCCTTCACCAACATGAAGGTACTTCCTTCACCAACATGAAGGTATATCCTTCACCAACATGAAGGTACTTCCTTCACCAACATGAAGGTACTTCCTTCACCATCATGAATGTACTGCCTTCATCAACATGAAGGCACTTCCTTCACCATGAAGGCACTTCCTTCACCAACATGAAGATACTTCCTTCACCATGAAGGTACTTCCTTCACCAACATGAAGGTACTTCCTTCAAAAACATGAAAGCACTTCCTTCACCAACATGAAGGCACTTCCTTCACCAACATGAAGGTACTTCCTTCACCAACATGAAGGCACTTCCTTCACCAACATGAAGGTACTTCCTTCACCAACATGAAGGCACTTCCTTCACCAACATGAAGGCACTTCCTTCACCAACATGAAGGCACTTCCTTCACCAACATGAAGGCACTTCCTTCACCAACATGAAGGTACTTCCTTCACCAACATGAAGGTGCTTCCTTCACCAACATGAAGGTACTTCCTTCACCAACATGAAGGCACTTCCTTCACCATGAAGGCACTTCCTTCACCAACATGATGATACTTCCTTCACCAACATGAAGGTACTTCCTTCACCAACATGAAGGTACTTCCTTCAAAAACATGAAAGCACTTCCTTCACCAACATGAAGGCACTTCCTTCACCAACATAAAGGCACTTCCTTCACCAACATGAAGGTACTTCCTTCACCAACATGAAGGCACTTCCTTCACCAACATGAAGGTACTTCCTTCACCAACATGAAAGCACTTCCTTCACCAACATGAAGGCACTTCCTTCACCAACATGAAGGCACTTCCTTCACCAACATGAAGGCACTTCCTTCACCAACATGAAGGTACTTCCTTCACCAACATGAAGGTACTTCCTTCACCAACATGAAGGCACTTCCTTCACCAACATGAAGGCACTTCCTTCAACATGAAGGCACTTCCTTCACCAACATGAAGGCACTTCCTTCACCAACATGAAGGCACTTCCTTCAACAACATGAAGGTACTTCCTTCACCAACATGAAGGTACTTCCTTCACCAACATAAACATAAAGCCACCATTTTCTATACTCGATGGGAAACTAAACAAATATGTTTTACAACCATCTTTATAACTTCTGCACTGATTAACGAAGAAATACTGATAACGAGGGACGAAGAGAAGGATAACGAGGAGAAGAAAGAAGAAGGGAGGGCTGACGAGGAGAGGGGAAGGACAATCAGGAATAATGCTTCAGTATTTCCATACAGAGGCAAATTCCTGTGTTGAAACGCCCACTTAATTGTTTGCGTGTTGCATGCGGCCATGACAGCTGACCGAGGGTGAGATTAATAGTTTTTGGGAGAAATTGACGCTGATGATCAATGTAGGTTTAGCAAATCTATTTCTAGTCCATACCAGAGTATCATCTGTGTTTTGTGAGTGTGGATGATGGTACATAACCAAGTCCTGGTCTGGGAGGTCTTAGACCAGCTCTTACACCCCATATACTCCTATAACCATGTCCTGGTCAGGGAGGTCTTAAACCAGAGCTACGGTAATGACTTACACCCACATACTGCTATAACCAAGAACTGGCCTGGAAGGGTCCCAGACCAGAGCTACGGTAATGACTTACACCCACATACTGCTATAACCAAGAACAGGCATGGAAGGGTCCAAGACCAGAGTTCCAACAATCACTTACTCTCATCAGTACAATTAAGGAGCACTCATATTAATCATCTAATTACTTGAGTTTGTACTCAACTGACGACTACCATCCACAGGATGGATATGAGGTTCACAAACTAGCCACTACCATCCACAGGATGGATATGAGGTTCACAAACTAGCCACTACCATCCACAGGATGGATATGAGGTGCACAATAAACCAGCCACTACCATCCACAGGATAGATATGAGGTTCACAAACTAGCCACTACCATCCACAGGATGGATATGAGGTACACAATAAACCAGCCACTACCATCCACAGGATGGATATGAGGTGCACAATAAACCAGCCACTACCATCCACAGGATGGATATGAAGTGCACAAAAAACT
Organism: Cherax destructor; assembly: GCA_009830355.1. NCBI lineage: Eukaryota > Metazoa > Arthropoda > Malacostraca > Decapoda > Parastacidae > Cherax > Cherax destructor. The sequence continues at coordinate 242,658 of WNWK01001767.1, read as the reverse complement.
AGCCACTACCATCCACAGGATGGATATGAGGTGCACAATAAACTAGCCACTACCATCCACAGGATGGATATGAGGTGCACAATAAACTAGCCACTACCATCCACAGGATGGATATGAGGTGCACAATAAACTAGCCACTACCATCCACAGGATGGATATGAGGTGCACAATAAACCAGCCACTACCATCCACAGGATGGATATGAGGTGCACAATAAACCAGCCACTACCATCCACAGGATGGATATGAGGTGCACAATAAACCAGTCACTACCATCCACAGGATGGATATGAGGTGCACAATAAACTAGCCACTACCATCCACAGGATGGATATGAGGTGCACAATAAACTAGCCACTACCATCCACAGGATGGATATGAGGTGCACAATAAACCAGTCACTACCATCCTCAGGATGGATATGAGGTGCACAATAAACCAGTCACTACCATCCACAGGATGGATATGAGGTGCACAATAAACTAGCCACTACCATCCACAGGATGGATATGAGGTGCACAATAAACTAGCCACTACCATCCACAGGATGGATATGAGGTACACAATAAACTAGCCACTACCATCCACAGGATGGATATGAGGTACACAATAAACTAGCCACTACCATCCACAGGATGGATATGAGGTACACAAAACTAGCCACTACCATCCACAGGATGGATATGAGGTACACAATAAACTAGCCACTACCATCCACAGGATGGATATGAGGTCACAATAAACTAGCCACTACCATCCACAGGATGGATATGAGAGTACACAATAAACTAGCCACTACCATCCACAGGATGGATATGAGAGTACACAATAAACTAGCCACTACCATCCACAGGATGGATATGAGGTGCACAATAAACTAGCCACTACCATCCACAGGATGGATATGAGTACACAATAAACTAGCCACTACCATCCACAGGATGGATATGAGGTACACAATAAACTAGCCCTACCATCCACAGGATGGATATGAGGTGCACAATAAACTAGCCACTACCATCCACAGGATGGATATGAGGTACACAATAAACTAGCCACTACCATCCACAGGATGGATATGAGGTGCACAATAAACTAGCCACTACCATCCACAGGATGGATATGAGGTCACAATAAACTAGCCACTACCATCCACAGGATGGATATGAGGTGCACAATAAACTAGCCACTACCATCCACAGGATGGATATGAGTCACAATAAACTAGCCACTACCATCCACAGGATGGATATGAGGTGCACAATAAACTAGCCACTACCATCCACAGGATGGATATGAGTACACAATAAACTAGCCACTACCATCCACAGGATGGATATGAGGCACAATAAACTAGCCACTACCATCCACAGGATGGATATGAGTGCACAATAAACTAGCCACTACCATCCACAGGATGGATATGAGGTGCACAATAAACTAGCCACTACCATCCACAGGATGGATATGAGTGCACAATAAACTAGCCACTACCATCCACGGATGGATATGGGGTACACAATAAACTAGCCACTACCATCCACAGGATGGATATGAGGTCACAATAAACTAGCCACTACCATCCACAGGATGGATATGAGTGCACAATAAACTAGCCACTACCATCCACAGGATGGATATGAGGTACACAATAAACTAGCCACTACCATCCACAGGATGGATATGAGGTGCACAATAAACTAGCCACTACCATCCACAGGATGGATATGAGGTACACAATAAACTAGCCACTACCATCCACAGGATGGATATGAGGTACACAATAAACTAGCCACTACCATCCACAGGATGGATATGAGGTACACAATAAACTAGCACTACCATCCACAGGATGGATATGAGGTCACAATAAACTAGCCACTACCATCCACAGGATGGATATGAGTGCACAATAAACTAGCCACTACCATCCACAGGATGGATATGAGGTGCACAATAAACTAGCCACTACCATCCACAGGATGGATATGAGGTGCACAATAAACTAGCCACTACCATCCACAGGATGGATATGAGGTCACAATAAACTAGCCACTACCATCCACAGGATGGATATGAGGTGCACAATAAACCACCTACCATCCACAGGATGGATATGAGGTCACAATAAACTAGCCACTACCATCCACAGGATGGATATGAAGTGCACAATAAACTAGCCACTACCATCCACAGGATGGATATGAGTACACAATAAACTAGCCACTACCATCCACAGGATGGATATGAGGCACACATAAACTAGCCACTACCATCCACAGGATGGATATGAGGTGCACAATAAACCAGCCACTACCATCCACAGGATGGATATGAGGTCACAATAAACTAGCCACTACCATCCACAGGATGGATATGAGTGCACAATAAACTAGCCACTACCATCCACAGGATGGATATGAGGTACACAATAAACTAGCCACTACCATCCACAGGATGGATATGAGTGCACAAAAACTAGCCACTACCATCCACAGGATGGATATGAGGTACACAATAAACTAGCCACTACCATCCACAGGATGGATATGAGGTGCACAATAAACTAGCACTACCATCCACAGGATGGATATGAGGTACACATAAACAGCACTACCATCCACAGGATGGATATGAGGTGCACTAAACTAGCCACTACCATCCACAGGATGGATATGAGGTGCACAATAAACTAGCCACTACCATCCACAGGATGGATATGAGGTGCACAATAAACTAGCCACTACCATCCACAGGATGGATATGAGGTACACAATAAACTAGCCACTACCATCCACAGGATGGATGTGAGGTACACAATAAACTAGCCACTACCATCCACAGGATGGATATGAGGTGCACAATAAACTAGCCACTACCATCCACAGGATGGATATGAGGTGCACAATAAACTAGCCTCTACCATCCACAGGATGGATATGAGGTACACAATAAACTAGCCACTACCATCCACAGGATGGATATGAGGTACACAATAAACTAGCCACTACCATCCACAGGATGGATATGAGGTGCACAATAAACTAGCCTCTACCATCCACAGGATGGATATGAGGTACACAATAAACTAGCCACTACCATCCACAGGATGGATATGAGGTACACAATAAACTAGCCACTACCATCCACAGGATGGATATGAGGTGCACAATAAACTAGCCTCTACCATCCACAGGATGGATATGAGGTACACAATAAACTAGCCACTACCATCCACAGGATGGATATGAGGTACACAATAAACTAGCCACTTTGGCGGCAAAATCACCACCACCACCACCACCATCACATAAGACATAATTATCATTGTCTTCCATTAAGGAAATGGCCAGGAAAACTTGTGTGTGAATAAGGAAGTGCTTGGGAGGCAGGTGTGACTTGAGTGCCAGGTGTGACTTGAGTGCCAGATGTAGCTTGAGTGCCAGGTGTGACTATTATGATGACAAATGTGGCCAGGCACAGGTGGCCACCGTCTTCACCTGATGAATTTCGCACTTGAATACGGGCCATTTTAACCCAGAATACCTGTGTCATCATCAACACCTGCGTCGTCATCAACACTTGTGCTATGCTATCGTCAACAACTGTATATTTATGAACACCTCTAGCAACACCTGTATCACCAGCACTGTGACATCATAAACACCAGTGTCATCAATACCTATGTCATCATGAGCACATAATGAACACGTGTCATTAACATCTGTCATCAGCACTGCACCATCATGAACACCTGTCATCAGTACTGTGCCAACCTAAACACCTGTAATGAACACTTGTGTCGTCAGGGATAAACTTCTCGATTCCCTTTAGGACGAACTTAGCACGTTTCGACCTAAGTCAGGATAAACTTGGCACTTTTCGACCTAAAACAGGCCAAAACATCAATTTCAAAATTCTTGAGAAACCTTGGCACTTTCCAACCTGCATCATTTCGAAACATCAGCAGCACCTTTCGACCGTGCTTCAGAATGAAACGTCGCCCTTAGAGAAAGCACTTCCACATATAACTGGGGAATGCAGTGGAGAAACCTATCACGCTAGCCTGCCGGAAAAGCATTACAGACCATCAACCTATATTAAACGACAGGAAAATGACTCTAAATGACGAACAAATGACAGAGAACAAGTCTCTGAAGGGTTGAGACACTAGTCTCAGCCAGAGACAAGACAGTGCTATCCCTCCCACTGCCTCCAGGATCCAAATTATAGTGGATAAACATGGGAGTTTGTCCTAATTGAGTAGGGTCTCTTCTAAGTCCCTGTTGCATTAAGCACTTGACGTGGGGGTCTTGAAATAAGATGAGTGATGACTTTTGAATTACTATCGCCAGGAAAGTTAATACGTAGCAAAGATTTTTTTCCCGTTCGTGTTTCTCTATATTTGTTTCAGAGGTAACTGGAGGTAATGGTCGAGAGTCTTCTTACACTCTATGGCTGGAAGTATAAAGGATCGCATCGTGATTGTTGATGTTGTAGGAGAAGGATTATGCTGAGGTAAGGGAGTTTAGGTTTGGTGTTGTGGAGACGTCATCTGGTCTGAGGGAGGTTATGTTACTAAATGTGACACTAGTAGTACTAGTAGCACCAGCAGTAGTAACAGCAGCACCAGCAGTAGTAGCACCAGCAGTAGTAACAGCAGCACCAGCAGTAGTAGCACCAGCAGTAGTAGTAGTAGCACCAGCAGTAACGAGCACCAGCAGTGTAACGCAGCACCAGCAGTACAGTAACCAGCAGACAACCAGCAGTAGTAACAGTAGCACCAGCAGAGTAACAGCAGCACCAGCAGTAGTAACAACAGCACCAGCAGTAGTAACAGCAGCAACAGCAGTAGTAACAGCAGCACCAGCAGTAGTAACAATAGCACCAGCAGTAGTAACAGCAGCACCAGCAGAAGTAACAGCAGCACCAGCAATAGTAACAGCAGCACCAGCAGTAGTAACAGCAGCACCAGCAGTAGTAACAGCAGCACCAGCAGTAGTAACAGCAGCACCAGCAGTAGTAACAGCAGCACCAGCAGTAGTAACAGCAGCACCAGCAGTAGTAACAGCAGCACCAGCAGTAGTAACAGCAGCACAGCAGTAGTAACAGCAGCACCAGCAGTAGTAACAGCAGCACTAGCAGTAGTAACAGCAGC